>VNJR01000726.1:0-12291 GCA_008042585.1 Drosophila punjabiensis
GGATATGGAGGCAACGAGGCACGTGTCCGCTGGACTGCAACTAAATTGGCCTTAGGATCGGTACTTAGGATCCGTTGCCCGTCTGCCAACCCCAGTCCAGCGCAAAAATTCCTAATCAAAGTCGACGGCTTATCGGGTAACTAATATCTTGTCTTTTGGCCCCAGGGCAGGGCAAGATGCAAATTGAATTGATGATTCTTGCACCGGAAAAAATATACTTAGAAAAGAACTTCACAAGAAATAATATTTATGACAAACAAAATTGAGCTCTCAATTTTATTTTCTTATTTTAAATGTAGTTTTTTATTTTATATTATTCACTTTTTGTTTTTTTCTCCTTTAATATTAATATTATTTTGTTCCGTGTGCCTCTTGGCGGCTGCATGCCTGAAATTATAGAACAAATAGCCAGAGTCCGAGGCCTGAAACAGGTGCCCAAGTCAGTTGGCAACACGTGCCCAGGGCGATGTGTTCGCTGCCTCTTCTGCTGATGCGAGTGCTGCTGCTTCTGCTGCTGCGGCTAAATAATTACGTAATAAGTGGTTGGCAGGAGGCAGCAGCAGCAGCAGCAACGGGCAACAGGCACGCCAAGGAGCAGTCTTAGCCTCAGCCTCAGAAGGCCGACAATTGGCCGGCTGTCAGGCGAAGTATGCCAAGAATTTCGAGGGGAGAGCAAGGTGCCGCATGTGGCCAGTGCACTGGCCAGGTGAAAATGAACTGAGATGAGCTTGCAACCTGCTGCTGCTGCTGCTGCTGCTCCGGTGCGCTGCCTTCAAGTTAATCCAATAATTGAAAGCTAGTTGCCAGAATAATGAGGTGGCGTAAAAGCAGACATCAGATCCGGTATCTGCCACATGTGTGCTGCCCCGATAAGTTGTAAACTAAGTTAAGTTTAAAGATGTAACTTCTGAAATAAGGTTGGAAGATAAATACAATCGGTAGACTTGTTCTTCTATCGATACATTTATTGGGATGGGAATACGTCTATAACATCTAAAGAGTATTCATGTGAATAATTTAAACATATTAGGAAATTGTATTAGACAACATTAAACACAGAAAAACTCTATTTTTAGATCTTTGAAATGCCTTTTGTTATTATAGAATTTCTCACAAATAGCTAATTGCATTAATTTTAAACTTTTAGCAAATATTTTCGGAATATTTACAGAACTGGGGGAACCCCTTTTGCTGAGAGCAAAATGTTGCTGCTGCTGCTGTGGCGTAGGCAACATGTTGCCGCAACAACATTGCCGCCATGAGCACACAATCAATAATCGCATCGATAAAGATCGTTAAACGAAATGTTTTTATTTCTGGCCACGACAATTGGCCGGGGCGAGCGGCATACATATGAGTTATGGCAACGTCCTCGTCCGAGTCCAGGTCCGCGTATACGAGACCCTGCTCCTCCTCCTCCTCCACCTCCACCTCCTCTTGCTCCCCCAGCCACGGCAGCTCCTCCGTTCGCACGCCACACATGCGCAATGGCAATGGCTCACCTGACTGCGTTCCCCGCTCACCTGTTGCCCGCTCTCCCTCCCTCTGTCTCTCTCTCTCTGTCTCACCCCCTTTGGTGCGTCTGGCGCGTTGTGCGGTAAATACGCTTTATGGGCTCCCGACAACAACAACAACAACAGCAACATCGGCTGCTCTATGCTAATTACGTCATGGGGACGAGGCTTCGTACCTAATTTTGCATTGTGGGAACCGAAAACTGGAAATCCAAGGTGCGCGCCTTCCTCCCCTCTTGCATTTTCCAACTGCGGCAATAAAAAAAAAAAAAATAAAAAAAAATAGGCATTGCTTTTGTTGTTGTTGTTGTTGGTGTTGCTGCAGCACCCAAACAAGCAACAAACAGCGGCAGCAACTGTTGCTGTTGCTATTTAAGCAAATGTGTCGCAGCCAAAGCCAAAGTCGCCGTTTGCTGTTGCTATTGCTGCACTTAAAACAATTGATTTTATTTTAAGAAATAGTGATTATTAATTTTCATGTTAATAAGTAAAAGAAGCAATAGTTTTTATATAAGAAAATATATCAGGAATGACATTTCCATGGCAATTTTATTATAGAACGCCTTAAAAATATATATTTTTATCATTCACTGTTAAACATCCCATTTTCCTTATGAAATTCTTTCTATTCTATTCTTTTCATTTATATGATTTGTTCTTTTGAAAAGTTCCCCTACTATCCTCTTTTCCAGCCTCAAATTTTCAATAATATGTTTAATTAACTTTTGTTTTGAGTGTGGCACTGGAATATCGAAGACTTGGTTGTCGCATATAATGACTTTTTCGACTTGCAACTTCTTGTGGCTTTGCGCTTTTTTATGCTTTATGCGCTCGCTTTGGTCTCGTCGGCTGGTCAAGCATGTGGCGATGCTGATGTTGCTGCTGGTGGCCATTGGATAGTTTCTAGTTGCCTTCTTTGTTGCAGGAGGCAGCAGCAGCAGCAGCACCACCACCACCAGCAGCAGCAGGAACAGCGGCAAAAACAGTTGCTGTTTGTTTGCTGTGTGTGGCATGCAGCGACGACTACCTGGCCACTTGTTGCCGCTGTTGTTATGGCTGCTTGCTGGTGGCAAGCTGAAATCATTTTCGTGTGTGTGAAAATATTTTGCAGCAGCCCAGCAATACCGGCAAGCCAGCTGCCACAATTAATTGTGCATCATATTTTTATAAGATTGAAAATTTTAATATTTAACTGATATTTTAAACTTTTTAAGTAATTTTTATTATTTTCCATGACTTTAAAAACTGGTTCAAACACCAGCATGATTTTCTTTAAGTATTTAAAGATTAGTTACTTTCCAGAATGCAATTTTAAAATAGCAGCATGAAGTATTTGTGATATATTTTTTAAGCTAATAAAAATAAATTTTCTATATATTAAAAGCCCATAAGTGCAGTTCCAGTCACTAAATATTTTCCATTAAAACGTCTCCTAAGATCCCATTATATCAAACCAAAAACCCCAGCTGCAACGAGTTGCTGTCAACTCAATTCTTGCACCCCATTTTACCATCAACAATGCAATAAAAAAATACAAAGACAGAAAACTGGTAACAAAAAAACGATTCAATTATGACGCATTATGTCAGGCACTCGCTGCTGTTTTCATTTTTAATGAAATATACTCATAAATGTCGTTAAGTGCTTTGCCAAATACGCGCGCGGGCAAAAAATGCGAATTAAATGCGCAAAAAAATTACTTTTAGACACATTTAAATACCATTTAAATAGCTTTTGGGGCACAAGGTGAGGCTGGAGTTTGGTGGTCACCACCGCCAACCAGTGGCAGTGGCAGCGGCAGCAGCAGTGGCCATTCGAGAAGCTTGCCACAGCCGCCAAGCCGAGCCGAGCCACAAATTTGTTGCCAGCGGCGACGAATAAAATGCCTCACAAAAATGCTGCTAAAAATGCAACTCCAACTTGTCTGAGCTGCCTGAGAGTGTGTGTGTGTGTGACTGTGCGAGTGTATATGGGTATTTATACCCAGGTGATGAGAGGACTTGAAGGTATATGGAGCTCTTATAAAACATCCTATGAAACATCATAATCCTATAAGGAGTTGAAGTCTTTAATAATTATTAGGAAACCGTTAAAATAGGCAAGATTTATTTTTATAAAATATAACAAATTAAATAAATAAAATATCTCAACTAATTCCAAATACACCCACAAAAAATAACAATGTAATCATGTAGATCTGCAAACTTATGTGCAGTGTGGCACTGCGTACCGGGTATTTCATAGTCGAGCACCTTGAACTCAGCACTCGTTCTCGTTTTGCACTCGTGTGCGTTTGTGTGTCTGAGAGCCAAACAAAGCTTGGGAACCAAAACGGCCAACACGCGTCGGCCAAGTTAACGTGGCCAGTGGACAGTGGCCAGTGGGCAGGCGTGCGCGCTGACCGCCGGCAATTTCGATATAAAAATTTTGTTTTAGCACACGGCCACCTTGCCGGCCGGCGGAAATTTACAAAACAAAAATACGAACGAAAATATAAAGAGGATCGCCTCGGGCCTGGGGGACTTCAGGGGGCCAAATGGCTCCAGATTGGATGCAATTTGATGGCCACTTCCGCCAATAACACACATTTCTTCTTCAAACTCCGCGAACATAATTTGTTTTTAGTTTTTTTTTTCTTTGCTGGTGTTCGAGGGCAGCCGGCAGGAGCGGGAATTTCCGTAGCTAAGCACTGGGAAATCCCTGAGAGCTCACGCCAAGTGACGAATTCCTCATAAGGACAATGGCCAGAGGTCAAAAAGGGAATTTCCGGCCAGACATGTGGCCCTGTCTGTCCCTGTGTTACCTGTGTTCCTGTCGCAAAAACCTGACTCCGAGGGCCATATCTCAGATTAGTCCACTTTCCCACGCAGGTACTGGCAGGCCGTAACTTCTTCAGTGCTTCTAATAAATTCCATAAAAGAGTTGTTAGCTGATTATTATTGAGCCAACATCGCATCGGTGGCGGATTAAGCCATCCGCCGTTAAGCGAAGGCAAACAACTTCATGCGATTATGAGCGGGAAATGGACTAAATCGTCAGCTAAAAAGAAAATATGGCCCCACAGCAGCAGGGGGGCAGAGCTCGGAGGCTGGGGACTCCAAACAGGCTGTGCATATACACAGGAAAAATGGGAACCTAAGTAAGAATTTGCAAATTGATTGGCATTTTTGTTGCAAAATAATACTATTTGAGAATTTTTACTTAAAATCCTTTGAAAATGTTAAGCGTCTATATCTTAATTCCCTGTAAATTCAACTAAATATATAATTTTAAACATTGCTTAATATTTTAGAGACTCTTTATAGTAGCTACCTAATTTCCCCCAGTGCACACATGTGGTCGATATCAAAGGCAAATTTTTCAACTTGCCAGGCTGAGAGCTGAGGCAGAAGGCAGACAGAGCAATCCGGCGATCCAACGATCCAAAGATCCGACGACGAAGAGGACGACGACTACCGAGATGGCTTGCAATTTGATGCAGGGCGCTGCAGGAGGAGGACAGGGGTGACAGACAGTTTAATATACGGAGGCAGAGGATGGCCGGGATACCCGCGATCGAGGAGGTGTTGCTGCCACTGAAGTAGATAGATGAGCAGACGCTCCAGCTCCGCTGGCATGTGGAATTATTAATGTTTGATGTAATTAATGCGTAATTAAGATGGCCACTCGCGGAAAGGACAGCACGGAGCAACGATCTTGAACCCAAGCCACAGCATCCCATTGCTTCCCTGGGCTGTAGTGAATATATAATAGCCTCGACTAGCCTAGTTTTCCTCCCCAGTCTCCAAGTGAAATCCCAAACTAGGTGGAAACAATTTTCGGCCACTCCGCCCACCGTTTTGGAGCTCGCAGTTCGAAGTTCAAAGCGCTGGAGCCGCCAACGCAAAGCTAAAGTCGAACAAAATCGGTATGCGACGTGTGCTCCCAGCCAACCATTAGCTGTGAAAATGATCCATGGGAAACTAATAATGAGTCCAAGCTCCGCACCGAAATGACTTTTCAAATATCAATCAATTTCAATATCTATCTTTTGGCTTCGGTCTTGGCCGCTGACTTCGGCCTGACCATTAATCTTGGCCGCGTGCGCAACTGTTGAAGTTTTGTTTTTGTGGAGCAGAAGGTGGCCGAGGGCAGTGCGATTATGCGGGCAGAAATTAACAGCCAGCCAAAACAATTAGTCCGTCCGAAAACATCTCTTATCATTTATCTTTTTTCGTTTTTTTTTTGCAGCATGTATTTACGAGTGGCTTTGGCGTTTTTGGAATGTGCCGCAAGTGCCGCGAAAATTAACGCAAATGCTGAATGGCTAATTGAGGTGAAGTCTTGGGAGTTTTTTCATTACTTTGGCATCGGGTATGTTGGCTTGATCAGCTATTAAGGGGGGGTTTGAAATTCGAGACTTTAAGAGGTAAGCTTCTAAGATTAAACAGAAGATATTGTGCAAAAGAAGATATCTTGTAAACTAACCTATGTTTTAAATGATTCTGTTCATAAAACAAGAAAGAACCATAAGTAGAAATTATTGCCCACTTCTAAATGTTTTGATTATTCAAATTGTATGTCTGAAAATTTCATTGAAATTTATTTTCAAATCTAAATTACCTCCAATTAACTCTAATTTCCCGTTCTTTTAAAAGTCAGAATACTCTAAAACTTGAGTTTTACTCCGTAAAATATTTAGGCTAAAGGATCTCAAAGTTGTTTCTTCACTGAGCTTAATAATCACCCTGGAAAAGAGCATATGGCAGTCGCCTTGCCCCACTTTAGGTTCCAATCGGTTGCTCGAGGAAGCGCCACCTGTGGGGCGTTCGGCAAGAGCCTTTGATATCGCGCCGACACAGATCTTGGGATCTGAACCCATTGATGAGCTGAGAGGTTCCCCGAGAGGCACCATGAATGCCGGGCGTTTTATCCATTCTAGGGGCTTGGGCCTGGGCCTGGTGGCAATCAGATTATGTCACATCCGCTGGCCGAGTGCTCAAACGGATTGCCAGTCGGCGGAACAGAGGGGTCCATTGATCGCTAGGTTCCGTTCTCGTATCTGGCCAAGATTGCTCCATTAGCGCCCCGGCTGCTGCTGATGCGGCTGCTGCGACTGTTGCTGCTGCAACCGAATGCAAATTGCAGGCAGGGCTAACGAGCGGTGGATTTTCTCGCTGCTTTATTTTCCGAATTCATTTTCAGGGGGGTTCTTTGCATTTTCGCTTCGGATTTTCTTGTTTTTTGTATTTTGGTTTTGTTTTTGGCAAGCCTATGGCGGCCAAGATGTCTTCCTACTCTCGGATGAAATGGCTTTCAGCTGCGTGATGTTGTTGCTTCTGATGTTGTTGATGTTGCTGCTGGTGCTGGTGCTGGTGCTGATGCTAGTGCTGGTGTTGTTGCCGCTGTCGGCCAGAAATAGCATAAAACTCATAAACGAGGCAAGCGAGTCGAGTCGCGAGGCAAGGCAAGGAAACATGGCATGCCATTTGAAAATTTCATTTCGTTATAATTTTCTATTTCCCGCATGCCAAACGGCCCGCCAGGCAAGTCCCAAAGGGGCCCCTACCTACACTCGACGAAAATGCTAGCGACTGGCCCTTACAAAAACGTGAGTGACCCCAAGGCAGTTCTGGCCCTCATACATAGTTGTAATTACTGCACTAAGCCAAATCTAATGCATTGGGAAATATTATGGCTTGGGTAGGATTGCAATAATTATTAATAAATAATTTATACTTTATATTAAACAAAATAGGTGGCGTTATTTCTTCATGTGCATACACAGAAGGGGTTGAGGGGCCGGGCTGAGACAACCCCCTTTGCACTTACTACCTAAACGAACCAAGGTTCGTCGTCTAGCGCCGCCATTCATACTTAATTACCAAAAAATAAAAAAATAAAAGAGAGGAAAAATCAACGGCAGCAATCACAGACCAAAAACAAACGGCGGCAAACGAAAAGTTGTCTCTTCTCTGGCGTGACGCTAAATGAGCCCCCACCCACAGCCACCGCACCTCCGTTCCGTTCCTCCTGGGCCGTGGAAAATCTTATGACCAGGCCAGGTAGACCAGACAGACACCCCCCGAAATCACAACAAAAAAAAAGAAGAAAAGAGGCGAAAAAGATGAGACAAGATGAGATGGGCTGGGAAATGATGAATTGTGGGTGCCGTTGGGTAAGTTTGTCGCTTCCACTCGTAGGCGTTGACCTAAATATGCGAACTGCGCTGTGTTGTCGACGTCGTCGTCGTCGTTGTCGTCGCTGCCGGTGCAGAGCATTTTCCGCTCTGGCAGCGGTTTTCTTTCTGTTCGTTTTGTAATCGCTTGACAAACAGATTCTCCCATTTCCATACCCATACCCACCATCCCATTTCCATTTCCCACTTCCATTTCCCATTTTCAAATAACAACAACAACAAGTGCAACTGGAGATCAGAAACCCAGAAGAGAAACCCAAGCCCTCAAAGTTATCCAATCGCACCTGTCAAGGTTCTCTGCGGGGTTTTCCATAGTATAATGGCTACACAGGTATTGCTTTTCTCAATGAAAAATCTTTTCGAGATTATTAGTGCTTTGGCAAGGTGACAAAATAGAAACCGCAGAAAAATTAATATTCAATGCTGCGTGCAACACAAGTGACAAATAATTATATAATAGAAAGGTGAGCAATTCGGTGTACTTGTATCTAAATAAATAATGTTATTTTAAAGACTATGCGTTTCGAGATCAGTTTACATCATAATGTAGATAATGATATCTTTGGTTGTACATTGAGATGGGGGTTTGATTTCATATTTTTATATAGAAATATAACAAACTGAACTGAATAATTAATATACAATAAACAAAAATGAAACATATATAATAGAATATAATAAATTGTAACCTGATTAAAATATATTTTTCTTTAATTTTAAGCAACCTGATCGACAATCAGCTTAAGTTGAAAGTCAGCAAAAGATCAATTTTCTATTTTAAAAATTATCAAAAATATTTAGTTAATATATTTTCTTGGTTTCAAGGTTTGCCCTATTTTTTACATCTCTGCACAGTAATAAAATATTAATTCACATTTCTGCAACAAACCAAAGTAATTTTACGATAATTTTACGATATCCAATCACAATATAGTGGCTCAGCCATGAATAATACCCATATAATTAATATTTCGTTGTGTCAGCCACTGCCAGTTTGTCTCCGCTTTCGGACAAACAAATATCGGGGCAACAAACAAACATCGGGAGCCGCCGCCGACCTGCTGACTGCCGGGCTGCTGATTCTGCCCCGACTCCGACTTCTGCTAGATCAAATCATGTTTTATGAGCAGCTAATTTACTTAACACCTCGGCAACAACAATGGCGAGGAGAACCAACTGTAGTAGCCCGCAGCCAAATACAAAAGATGTGACTTTTATTTATTTTTCACATGGCCTCTTCTTTGTTTTTTCTTGTTTGGCTTTGGTTTGGTTTTTTTTTTACTTTTTCGCATATTCAAGTCACACTTTTGGACTGAGAGCGGGGGGAATACGGGATGTTAGCGACTGACGTTCACGGCGTGGGTGTAAATTGGGCATAAAATGCGACCAGTTAATTCATGATACTACCGATTCAGTCAGGTTCGAAGGCATTTTAATTGGTTTCAAGCAGAGAGCTGCTGCGTCGTCACACGGGGCGTATGAATAATAAATCCCAGCTTCCCTGCTACCCGGCTACCCGCCTTCACGCTACACTCCGTCCACAAATAGTTCAGGTTGCAGAATAACCGATCCGAGTTAGATTTTGTTTGATTGATCTCCACACGATTCGATGCCATTTGTGGCCTTTGATTGGGCTGAGACTTTAACGACCGCGGCTGACGATCGGATGGATCGTGGTGCTTTATGGCCCGATATGTAAATTGAGTTATTTCCCAAAAAACACCGAAGAAATTGGCAAAGTGAAAGGAAAGGAGTTGACAGATTTCCAGATTTCTGCACGTCTGTGTGGGTGGATTGATTAGTATGCATTTCGATGAGTAATCGCTTTTTTTAGCGATCGATCGGGCGGTCGATGGATCGATCGATCGATCGATCGTTTCCCAGGCATTTGCTGCGTTCGCAGTCAAAATAAATCAGTCGGGGGCAAAAAGTAAATATCCTGTTAATGCTATATGGTGTTCATTGAGCACACAGCTCCTCCGCACAGCAGAAGGAGAAGGAAGCGAGGGCCGAAAGTAAATAAACACCAGATAATAAACCCGAAAAGACAAAGAGCGCGAGAGCGGGCGGAATAATGCGGAGAACAGCTGATTGCAGCTGATTTCGTATCGGAATCGGAGTCGGGGAGTCGATCCGAAAAAGGGTTGGGTTCTCTCTCCGCCCCCCTTTTCTTTCTTTCTGTTCTTCTTTTATTTCTCTCTCTCTCTCTCTCTCTGTGTGCAAGATCCATGACGGAAGAAGTAGAAGCAGAAGCCAAAGGAGCGATGTGAGGAGAGAGAAAATGAATTAAAAATCTAATTGCGCCCGCGATGAAACAAAGCACAAAAAAAATACAAAAATCCAAAAGGGGGAAGACAATAAAAACAACAACAAAAACAAATAAATAAAAAAGAAAAGCAAAGGCAAAAAACCAAAAGAAAAATGAAAAACGAGGCAAAAGAAAGGTGAAGGCGGGGGCGGGGTCGGGTGATCGCACTTAGTCGCATTACAGACGCAAAACTCCATGAACCGCAACGCAAGAATAATTACAACAACAAACATAGCAATGCACTGAAAAAAATGGGGTTGTTATATCTAACATCTAAGAACATAATATTCTTTAGCTTAGTACAAAGGCTTTTTCAATCAATCAAATTGCAATAAATCTCAAAATCTGCTTCTGATTCTTAAAATTTATAAATTATTATTTCTTTATAAATTAATGTAAATTAAAAGCAAGTTCAATAGCATCTAGTAGCTAATAATTAGTAACGAGTAACTAATAACGAAGAACTTAATAACTCATAACGAGTTCTTATTAACCAGGAACTAGGAACTTCTTTGTATTTACTCTTTTCTTATCCATTTATATATATACAGTATACAGTATTTATTTTTAAGCTTAATGCTTTCCAAGTCCCTATACAATTTCTCTGTGTGCACAGCAATATCAGAAAAGATAGAACGTAGGGTTGGGTCTCTGCCAACCACAAAGGTCGAATGCAGACTGCAACAACAATACGAATAAGCAACGATGACGATGACGATGTGAGTTAAAGTTGGAGCTAAAAAGACTGGCGAGCAGAAATGAGTTTTCAAAGTTTTTCCAACTTCTCGGGGGAGAGAAGTTAATGCGAATTTAATTAAAATGTGCAACTAGCAACAGGCAGCAGCAACCGGCAGCAGCAGCAGCAACTGTGGCACAGCGGCGGCAATAATAAATTCTAGATGTGAGCATTTTTGCTGTTGCCTCGACAACAACCAAATTGAGGAGGGCACACGAAGAATCCAGCGGGAAGAATTCGTATTCGAATTCGGACCCAAAGCAGAGAGAGAGACCGGGCCTAGACTTGCAGCAGCAACAACAAATTGCACAGGCGCATGCGCAACGTTTGCATGTGTGTTTGTGCGAGTGTATTGCATAAAATTATTTCGGTCTGGTGAATATTAGCAGAGCGTGAAGTTGGCAAATAAGAAATTCAGCTGCACAAAAAAAAGGCAGCTAAATTTCATTAAACAACAACAACAATGGGAAAGAGAGTCAGAGGAGCCCGGAGAAAGAGGCAGCTGCTGCTGCAACTGAAAAAGAAAAGAGCGAAAGAGTTGCGGGCAAAGAAAGAAAGGTTTGGAGGGGAGAGAAATGGCCAGAGAAAGGGTGCCAAGTCAAGGAGATTTTCGCCAACATCTTTTATAACTAAAAACAAAACATATTTCTTTGATTTTCCAAAAGCTGTGAAATAGGTTCAACGATCGAACCAATTACATAAGAGAAAATGGACCAGAGCTACGACTGGAAAGCCCTAGAGTTATTCAACAAACGACACTGCATCATGTATGCTATCTTTCTATGCTATTTTCCATTTACAACCCACAATTAAATTCAATGTTTTACAGCTTCCGGTAATTCAGCGCAGATAAGTTCAGATCATAGAAGCATTTGAGATCAAATCATCTTCATTTACTGAAACCCGGAACTTATATTTCCGTACTAATATTTAAAGTTATAAAAGCCTAAATTGCATTTATCACCCAGAATTACTAAGATCCATCATCTAATTATCGTTTTCAATACCTTTTCGGAGTGAAACCCCAAAACTTTCCTTTAATTATTATTATTATTATTCCACATTTTCTTAATTTCTAAAAAGTTGTAAAAATTGAAATCCACTCACCATAATTGTCGCTCACAGCAATTTTGACCGCTTCTATCACCGAGTGCGAGGCCCGCATGGGCTGGCCGAGGATGGTGAAGTTGCCCGGGTTCGTCTGCTGGGCAAAGACCATGTACTCTATACTCGTGGCCTGCTGCAGATCATTGCCGGAGCGGAGAACTCCACGCGGACGCAGCTTCTCCCTGTAGATGTCGCACTCGCCGCTGTTGTTGCGCACGGTGAACTGCAGCCTGACGAGCGTCGGCAGCTGGAGGCCCCGCTGCTGCTTGTACACCTCCACGACCTTCATTGAGGCAGAGAAGTTGAGCCGCCGGTCGGCGGACATCGACTTGAAGACGCCCTTAAAGACCGTGGGTGCCGCAAAGGCCAGCTGGGCAGGATCCCGGGCGGAGCAGTAGCGATCGGATCGCTGGCGACCCCGATGCTTTCGCTGGTGCTTCCGGCGTTG
>VNJR01000731.1:0-56381 GCA_008042585.1 Drosophila punjabiensis
CCATTGCCGTCGCCATTGCCGTCGCCGTTGCCTTTGCCTAGACGGGCAAGAGTTGGGGCTAAAGCCAGGGGGAAAAGCGGGCTATGTAAAGTCGCCTGCACCCAAGAAAAGTGTTTGCTTTTGTGCCGAACAGCCAACACACGGCGGCCAACGGAGGGAAAAAAATATAAAAACCAGAGAAGAACAAAAGCGAGACAAAAATTACAAAATACTCAAACAAACACAGGAAGGGAAGAAGGCCACAATAACAGGTGAGTGGCATGAATACCCTATAGGATTTCCTAAGTGAGTGTATTGACTTATTGAGTAATTGATAAAAATAAAAAATCAAAGCCAATGGAAAAGCAAGAAAAACTAGGAAAAAACAAGGGTTATCAATGCAAGTTGAATTTATAGAAGTAATCATTTATTTATTAAACTTATTATTTTCTGAGTTGTTATAGATTTGTTTTAGCCAGAAAATATTTAAATGCATAACTTAATAATTTCTGTTTAGTATTCAATGCATATTTTGTGTGTTTTAAACTTTAAAATTATTTATAAATATTTTAAACAAGAAGTATAAAGCTAAATATAAGCGAATAAACAAAAGAACCCCAATTCAAACATTTTTAATATAAAAAGATAATAAAAAAAAACAAAGATTAAATTAAAATAGATTCGATTTAGTTTTATTAGACATGTAAAAACTAATGAAATAAATAAATACTTAACTACACAAAATATGTGCATTTAATGAAAACATCCTTCAAAAACCTCCCCCAAATTCACGTTAGTAAATCTCCATTTTGAGAAATTCCTGCTATAAAAACTTACAGATTTTATGTGCAAAATTTGATGACTATATATATAAAAAAAAAGGATAAAACCGGGATGCATTCCCACTATTTTCACAGCCAATTACACTTTAGTGCCCATCAACCCGTGGCCCTAATTTACAGGGTGCATAAACGAAAAAAAAACACAATAAATGGCACAGATACGACGACACAACAACAAAAAATTTGCCAGGCCCCGATACCAACAATGCCATCTCAAACATAAATACACAAACACGCACACACTGAAGCAGGCAAAAAATATATATATACATATATATATATATACATATATATATAGAGACATGCAGTAATTTTATATTATGTACCAAGCCATATATAAATATTTGTGCAAGGTAAGCGGAATATTTTATATTTGTCGACGCTCCGTGTTGTGCCAAACCAAAGAAGAAACGAAAATCCGCCACACGGCGTATACGTAACGTAACGTAATGTATCGAGGATGCTTCAGTGGATAGGAAACGGAAGGGGAATCGGATATGGCAGGTTGGGGAAGGAAGGCGTGGAAGTGGAAGTAAGAGTGGGAGACCTTAAAATCGGTTGGCGTAAGCATCTGCATGCACCGCGGAAATAAATCAAGAAATAACATTTACACGTTCGTTTTATGTTGTATTTGCCACGTAACAATAAAGGACTCAAACCCCCAATCTCCACTAGACCAATTTTCACCAAAAATACCACCCTCGAAACCCTCCACAAAGCACGTAAACACCCTCTAGACCGCGATGGAATGGCAGTCCGGGGAGTTCTGGGATTTCCGTAAGAGAGAGATTTCAAGGGGGGACGACGACAAAAAGGACGAGAGCCGAAAGCTGCAAAGCCAACCAAGACAATGCCACAAAGGAATTATTTACTACGTGATACAACACTGAAGTCATTCCCGTATAAATGTGCTCTGGTGCTCAGTTGCCTGCCGCTGCTTTTTTGGCGATGGCTCGTTTCATATCCAGAGATGAGAGCGTGATGATCGCATGTGATGGTTGTGGAGGATTCAGGGGGTTTTTCATCACTTATTCATAAATTATTATTCCCCAACAATCAGGCTACAAAGTCTCTCAGCAACAACATTGGAAGTTCCATGTAAAAATTTCCTTTGCATTTTAATAAAGCCAAAAACATTTAATTCGGCTTTGGAATTATTAATTGTGACTTTATGTGAAAATGTTCAAGTATTTACCATTAAGATCATTTGAAATATAATTTAAAGTTCATTTTTAACATTGTTTTAAATGAATTTGTTTGGTAAATGAATTTTACTAGTAAAATATTAATATAAAACCTATCATTAAATATTATAATTTGCTTTTCAAAGTAGAAATGTTTTCATATATATTTCCAATTTGACCAGTTTCAATTTTTTCCCTCACTCTTCTGCCATAATTCAAACCTGATGATTGACTTAAATAAGTGCAAATGACACTCCACACATTTCTCATAATATTTCTCTTTCTCTCGATTATGCAAATACCTTTTAACGACATTTTGATTAGTTGACTCATCCGAATTTTATTATAATTTCTTCAGAAAAGAGTGAAATTTATTCAAAGCACTCTTTAATAGTATTTCTCGTTTTTATTGCTTCTCTAAAAACCCGCACCAAAAATCGATTCTTAATTGAGTGTCAACTACATAAAAAGCTTCTAGGCTTTTTGGCTTCCAACTAAAACAAGCTTATTTTTCTTACGACATCAACATGTCAATACTTCAACTGATAGATTTTGTTTGTATATAAATTATAAGGGGATTTGATTGACTTTTGCTTTTTGCTTGCAAGTTTATTCGTAAATGTTTTGTTAATATTTAAATGTACATAAACAAAAAACATTTCCATTTATTTAAAATACTTTTATGCACTTTTCCAAGTAAATATTTACTTAAAGCTTAATGTTTGCTATTTTTATTTGGTTTTATGATTGAATTTATTTTAATTTCCAATTTAAATATATTTTTATATTTTTAATAACAAAAACAAATATGAACGTTCCTCCTTGTTTTTTTTCGATTTTATAAGAGCTTAACTCACAGAGTAGGTCATAATTTTGGGAAAATTCTGTTAAACTTTTCATCAGATGGTAATTTCAAAGTACAAAATTAAGCCATAACTTTGAAGTTGTATTAAATAAAATACTTTCTCAAGTTCCTGCCATTGGTCATTAGCTCCAGTCTTGTCCGGCATAAGGCATTAAAGCTCCAATCACGCTGCCATCCTTAGCCCGGCCCTCGAGTGCTGAAGGGAGTGAAAGTGCTATTAATACATAAAGAAAGCATTTCTCACCCATAAGCACAGAAAGGCCATCGCCATCGCCATCCTCATACTCATTGCCATGACTATAGCTGTAGCTGTAGCTGGTGCTGGAGAGGTAAAGCTATAGCCACAGCTATCTGGCGGATCGGATGGCGACGGGGCAAACTGCGAACGGCGAACGGCGCATTAAGCAAACGACCGCGGCGAACGTTTTTGTAGCCGTCCAGCTGCAGAAGCGCAATAATAAAATTTTCCCGCAGCGAAGCCAAGGAAAAATGCGGGGGAGTGGGGAATTGGCTTTAAGATGAGCTGAGGCCAGTGGAAAAATCGTGGCAGTAGTAACAGTAACGGAGAGCCAGAGAGTGGAAAGCCGGGACGCCTAATCAGCTGTGCGCACGCTAAGTAAGTTTATTAGACTATTATTTTGAATTGGTTTTCCTCTGCCGGCTCTCTGCTGCGTTTCTTATTTTTTTCAGAGTGTTTTTTGGGCCATTGTCTGTTGGCCGGTTCACTGCATCTGGCCTTAAGCTGAGAGATCTAGAGCTTCAGCATCCTGCAAAAGAAACCCATTGTTTGTCTGCTGCATTCAGGGCGAGAAGTGCACTCAAGAAAAGTAAAATAAAACTTTCAAGTTTAGTAATGATTATAACTATAAGTAAATGATTCCTCTAGTAAAGTTAATAGTATTTTTTCATAAATTATTTATCTATATGTTCCTCTTAAAAATTCCATTTTATTAAACCCAAAAATTGTATAATTTTTCTTAGTGCACCGCTTAGTTTTTAGGCAAAAGGAAGTTCAGCTTAGAATGCGCGACCATCTTCTTTATTGTGAACCCTGCCAGTGTTGAATAACAAAGCGCAAGAAGTGCTGCAAGAATTTCCCAACCATAAAATATCCGCGCATATGGCGGAACTGGCCGAGAGCAGTGAAAAATTTATCACATTTGTGACCTCTTTGTGGGACACAAAGAATTGCCCCAAAAGAATTGCCGGAAAAACGCACATTTCCCTCGGGCTGGTGGCGCCAACAATTTCCCAAAGAAGACCATTGAACCCGAAGCTATAAAAAAAAAATTCACAAAATATTTCAGAGATCACGCAAAAAGTGAACATATGTACATATTTGTTATACATACATATGTGCAGACTAAGGAAAGTGATGTAAATTGTTGGAAATTGGTCAACAATTTGTTGCAATTTTTTTGTGACAACTCTTCAGCTAACGAAATCAGTGTTGCATAACAACTAGCGACAAATTGAAGAGCCGAAAGCTGTGAATTGATACCCGTTTTTGGGCCAATAAACATCAAGTGGTTCTTTTGAGTACAGATTGGAATATATATTATTTTCAGTTGACAGAAGGCAGATAAAAAACACAAAGAAAACTACCTATTTGTTTGTATTTAGAAACATTTTGAAAATAAAGGAGGAACAACAAAAAAAAATTTGCAAAGCCTAATTTAAGTTTTTAACTCAAAACCAAATTTATTAAATTATATTTAAAGATAAAAAAAAATAAAGGCATTACTAGTAATTATAAAATTTTCTATATTCTTCATTTGGAATATAAATAAAAAATATTTAAATACCTCAACATATAAAATTCCCAATAGTTTCCCTTGATCCACCCTACTTTTACTTTCAAACACAGCTGTACCTGGTTACAGCCACCTAACATTCTAGCCCAGATACTTGGCCATCAATGAAGGATGCTGGGATCCAGTTAACCCATCGAACGCGTTTGTCAACCAAGGCCGTTAAAGGAAATAAACACGAACACTTTCGCCCATATAGACGGCCACTTGTCAGTTCTAATTGACAATAGAAACCGAAACTGGCAGAAGGGGGAAAATAAGATGAAGGAAAAGTGAAGTGAGTTAAATGGGGAAAAGCTAGATGGGCGGCCGAATGGGGGCCTTTATCAAATCTCCGCCCGAGGGCACGAGGACAAGACGACCCTTGTTGAAACTCAATCAAACGCCCACGTATTCGGTGAAAAGTTCAAACAATGAAGTTGCTGCCACTTTCGAGCACCGAAAGTGCTGCTGATTCCGATACTAAAGGCCGATGGTGATGACGATGCGAATGCTAAGGCTGCCAGCTACTGCTGGCCTCAGTTAAATAGACAATTTTGCACACAAATCCATTTAATCTAGAGATAAATAACATTTAGGGCTGGGCTCAACAGCCCGCCCCGGGTTCGAGTTGGAGACCAATAGGGACACTAGGAAAAAATAGCTATTAAATATATTTCCATAACTATATTTTATTATAAAATAAATTTAATTTTACTTTATGTAAGGCCTAAATAATTAGTCAAGTAAAAGTTAGGATAAAATAGGTTTGGTAACATTAAGGTTACTAATAAATATACAAAAACGTATCTTAAACAAGTTTAAACTCTGTTATTTCGATATACTTATCTATTTTTATGTTAACTGTATCTAAATAAAATTAATTTATAAGTTCATATACATTTTTAATTTAACATTTAATACTTTCCCTTATAAAACCATTTTTCGCAAAGTGTCCATCCCGAAAAACCCCAAAAAAGAGGTTCCTGCTTTTGTGAACGGGAGGCACTTAACGCACCCGGAAAATTCTTACGCAGCAACCTAATGATTCCCCTGCAGATCCTGTGGTCCGCCCACAAAATGGTTGGCAAGGACCTTCGGCTTCATTGCGTTTCCGCTTCCCGTTCCTTCCGCATCCGCATCCGCATCTGTATCCGCACTCACATCCGCTCGCATCGATTTGAGTGAGGCGGCAATAAAATCCACTGTGATTAGGTTAAAACTGTTGACTTTCGAGCAGGGCTCTCTTTCGGTCTGCTGATGTTTTGCCTTTCCAACGAGAGAACGAATCAAAGTGGTTAACCCCTCGACACACACAGATACACCCCCTTCGAATGACTGTTGGTAAATCGAAAGAGATAAAAATACCCGACTACCATTCGACTGAAATGTGATTGTGTCGCTCTACCTCCTCTGCTGCTTTTCGGCTCCCGCAGTGTGACACTCATTTATTTAATGGTTTTAACTTCCAATTTTCCAATTGTCAGACGTGCAACCAGATGGCCATTAACCAGAACAGAAAGCCAGAAAAAAAAAACACACACACAGACTACGCAGAGTGCTTGCGAATAGAAAGTAGATAGTTTGAACTAAGCCCACAGAGAAGTTGTTAATACCCTGTGAATGTGGCTAAGATAGCTATAAATATATAAAGAAAAATATATATTTTACTTTAAAATAACCTTAATTAAAACATATACAAGCTCTTGGGGAAAGATAGCTTGAAGTATTTGTTGAAATTGTTGAAGAAAAGTTACATAAAAAGTTACAAAACTTCTAAATCCGTGTATTGTTTTGTGCTTTTAACGAGCAGGAAGGTACTTCCAACCAATTATAAAGTTTGCATTTAGTTTGTCTTGTTTTTTGAAGTAAGCTAAGAAAAAGTGTAATAATTGGACAAAGATTGCCAAGTTAAGGTAGAAATGGTTGTGTATTTTATGTTATGAAAACATGGAACTGAAATTAAAATAGTAAATTAATATTAAATTAGTTTTTTAGATATTAAAGACTGCCCAAGCGGGTTTAGTCAGACAGAATGTTGAAGTCTAATAATGATGATGTTGTCTTGTATTTAAATATATATTCCTACCAAAATAAACTTCACTTGTAACTGAATACTTAAACCTAAACCCCTTAAGGCCTAACAATTGCTTGAGAACAATTATAGTAGATAATTCAAGAGAATTTCCAATTAATTTCACACATTCGACGTGCCATCACATTCTGAATTCAGAATTCATTAAGAAACCAATCAACCGAAACAGCTCGAATTTCAATTTAAACTTAACTTAATTAAACCCCAAATATATGCATCAGAATATTCGCCTCACCTTTTGTGCATGACTCAACTATGCAAACAACATTTAAGCTCTGACTAGCGTTCATCTCTTTAATTGTACATAAATTAAACTGTCGAATTTTGCTTTCAATTCGGAATGTCAATCAGTGCGAAGGAATCCTTTCAGCAGCAATTCGCAAAATGTAAATTTCATATGATTTTGAGCAAGAAAGAGGATCTCGGGGCAAGTGTTGAGCTTCGCAAAATTAACAAACCCCAACGAATGTTCGTTATACCTAACAAGTCAGGGCACAATTCGCTGATGCTGCATTTGATTTGTGCCACTGAAAGTGGAGGGAAAATCCGGAAATGGAAAAATCCCCTCAAGAGCTAATGAGTTTCAAATAAATATAATATAAGTATCCTTGCACGTGTGCGTCGAGGATATAAAATGCAAAATCAGTGAAGAGCAAAAGGAGGCAAAAAAGAAAAAACAAATGAACAAAATGGCACACTAAAGTTTACAAATGCAAATAAGATCCTAAGCAAAGTCAGCAGCAACAAATATGTCATATCGGCCCAGGGAAATGGGGAAAGAGACAGGCGTCAGGCAGCAGACGACAGACAGAGATGGCCATGGTTGGGGATAGACAGATGCAAATGGGGAAAAGAGATGGCCAGACAGCCCGTCAGAGAGAAGGATAGAGATAGCGGGCGAGAGAGATGGGACGACGAAGCTGACAAGCGAAAACATTTATGAGCGCTTGGTCCGTCTGTTGTGGACTTTTACAAAAGAATTGTAGAATATTTTTTAGCTATATGCGAGTATGCAAAATATTCCAATGCCGGCTATATCTCTGCACAGGGAATATTTTGAGAAATATTTTGAAAAAAAAGAAAATTTATATATTTTTATTTATATAACAGAGAAAAAGTCCGATATAATACATCGAAAAAATACCGTGCTTCCTATCATATATCCCATTTAACGCATACCCAAAATAGTCGATTAAAAATGTTATTTATTGACGTTCTTTTACAGATAATATTTAATTTATCAGCGAAGACTAAATTATCGATACCCTCTCTAAAGTGTCGATATAGCAAACGGAAAATCAATATATCGCTCATATATCGATAGTTTATGATATCCCTAATTTATATCAACTTCGTTAATCAGCTTACTGCAAAAAAACGCTAACGCATACGCTTAAAAGTAGGCAACGTTTTTAGCGCACTAACTGCTTGATATTCTTAGCTTTCTTACTAGTTTAAGTTACTTTCTTTATTACTTAAAAATTGTATAGAAAAACATTGAAACATATTATAGGTATGTAATATATTTTTGTAAAATCTAAATAAACTTCAACAACATCTTTACATCCCAAATCAACCCTAAATCCCCTTTAAAACCCCTTCAATATGTCAAAATTCCCCATCAAGTCTCTCAAAATCACATACCGGATTATGGGATTTATTAAGCACACATTTTCTCTCTCTGTACGTGTATGGCGCACCCATACACATGTAGCTACAAGCTGTAGCTCAAACACAGGAAATGTAATTTGCATAAGAATAACACACAGACACGCCAAAAGGATGGGAAAGTGGGGAAAAACAGGAGCGGGAGCGGAAGCCGGGGAGGGAGAGGTGGGCAGGCGGGAAAAACCATGTGGATGTGGCTGCCAAGATATAGAGGGGCATATGGCACACATATTGAAGTGTAGTCTATATGGGCGAAATGGCTGAAGGGGACTGAACGGGGACCGAAGTGTCCTTTAACGAGATTTGCATCTCATCATAATAATGTAAATGACGGACCGGGGCCAAAACCGAGGGAAATGCAGAAAGGGGTTGAAGAGACAACATTTTCGGGCGGCTGCTGGCTTTAGCACAAGTTGGCCCAAAAGGGTATTCTATTAAGGGCGGGATTACATCGCAATGAGGGCCCATTCACTTTGGCTCAGCAGCATTTCGAAGCGATTCAATTAGCCTAACCGCTTTGGACTTAAATATGGAATTGGATTTGGATTTGGATTTGGATTTGCATGTGTGGCCAGCAGCAACAGTTGAAGTTGTCTCATTTTGTGTTTAACTCCTTGTCTGCCGATGGCAGGAATTAAATGGAATTTTGGCCCTAGACAAGTCTGAAGTGGGAAGGAATTTCTGTGCAATTGTTGGTTGGAAATATGAAGTAGAGTACACAAAGCAATTATATAGAAGTAATTTGAATCTTTACAAGTCTTTAATATTATTTTACTCACATTTATCTGAAAATTTACAACCTTGAACTAAAGATATGTAAACTGCTGCTCTTTATATATTCTTACACATATATGTCGGTGATTTTTCGTTTTCTTTTGTGTGGCGCAATCAAGATTTCACCAACAGACGTCGTGGTTATTGAATGAATTGTCAAAAAGAACTCGTTTTCTGCATTTGAAGTTCAAGTTGGATATTCGTATAAGCGGTTTAAAAATGGCTGCTATTGATGGCCGGCACTTGTGTTCAAGGTACTTGTATAATATAATTCAGGAATCAAGGTGGAAAATGTAAAAAAAACAACAATACAGGAGAGGAAAAGGTGGATGAAATTGGATTTTTAAGACATTTACCACCAAAGAAGAAACATAACAAAGACTCTATTTAAATATAAAATAAAATTCTCTTAAGGTATTTTTTTCGTATGAGAATTTAATAAGTAATTAAACACAAATTTCCAAGAAAAACTTGAAGAGCACCGCATTTAAACACAGATTTCGAACGTCAATATGACATGGATAATAAAAGTGACTTAAAAAAAACGAGTACCTTAATTTGCATTTAAATGAGAATATATTATATTGTACAGTAAAAAGTTCTAAAGGCAAACTCTTCTTAAGCTAAGCCTTAGTTTAATAAAACAGTTCCGAGAGTAAATATCAAAATGAAGGGCTTTCTTATTATTTTCGTTATCGGTAAGAAATGTAACTTTATATTAATTAGTAACACTGCCTAATCTCTTCCAAAGTCATAACCCTTTTAAGTTTGAGCTATGCTCAGCTATGTAATCCCATGTGTACCCGGGAAACGGATCCACAATGTGGAGTAACCGCCAAGTGCCTGGTTCGTGCAGCGAATCCCTGCACTTTAAGATACAAAGCTTGTATAATTGATCAATATCGCTTGTCACGTAAGTCGGACAAAAATTTATGAATTTAATATACAAATCATAGATTTGTTTCTAATTCACAGCTATCATCGATGTTTTACCTGGACCTTGCCCACGGTTGAGGCCAATTTGCCATGGAATTTAGGATTCATTTTAATTTGAATTTAATCAAATAATAACAATTGGGAAAAGTTCTGTAACGAATATTAAGAGACAATTAAGCAATATCCTACTTTTCGCCTTCATTTATTTAAATCCAGACAGCTATAAAATTGAAGAAAATAAATTTATTTTTAGATTTTTCACTTCTTTTCTTTAATACGAACCATTTTATTCCCCAATTCAAAAGCAATTCTCGGCTTTATTCAAGTTCCACTTCAGATAATCCACAATTCGATTGATAAATGCCTTTTAAAGTAACACCTTATTGATGACTATCTGTCGACGGCCAGCTTTCGATTTTCGATGAAAAGGAAAATTCCTGTCTGGCATTTCGCATAAAATGATTTTACTTTCGATGGATGGCAAGTTTAAGGTTAATCCTGCATTTGTTGCCATCGCTTCCGTTTAAAGTATCACCTTATTGATGGTTTCGGTTGATGGAGGAAAATAGTTTCAACGGAGGAGGAGAGCTGCATGGGAAAACCCTTTTTTGCTTTGGCCCGTCACCTTCGGCATGGCAATTTATTTCGCAACACTCGCCGGACAAAGTTTTGTTTCGAGGTTTATGGGCGATGGCTTCTCCTACGAGTATAACCACTCCGGGGCCCACGTCCAATATCCAACCATGCACGCAAAAGTTTGCCAAAAACTTCTCCCGAGTCTAACAAATTCAATTTGTCAGGCTTGGCGCGCCTCGGAGTGCGGCTAATCCATTTACAATTTCAAAGTAAACAAACAAAATGTATCCTCAGCTCGACGAGACATTTAGCCCGGGTTTTTCGGGGCCAGGACTTGAGTTTGAATTTGAGTTTGAGCCCGAGTTTTCGGTCTCGTATTGGATTTCCAATGAAAATGCAGCGAAAACTTTGCTGCCAACAGCTTTAGTCAAGAGTTTATGCAGTTTTGACTGCCTACTTTTCACACTAAAAGGAAAATTCTGAAAGGTATTTAGGGATAATTTTATTGGTTATAAAGTATTATTTAAATATATAAAACCTAAAACCGAAAATAAACTACATAAACAACTTAAGCCTGAATATACATATAAACTTAAGCTAAGAACAACCTTTATTATTTATATCTGAAAAATGAATTTTGCTTAGAAAAAGTATATACAATTTAACACAACCGACTTGGTGTGAAGTTCTTTGAGTGTACAGACGACACGGCACTTGAATAAAATAAAAAGTCCCATTCTTCTTTCACTTTTCGCCTTTTTGCCAGAATAGACAGCTGTTCCTGGTGGGAGGCTGCTCTCTCAAGAAGTTTACGCGCCTTTAAAATTGCACTTTGTGTTCTTTTATAGTTTTTATTACACCCATATATATATCTCTAAGTTTTATTTTTTATTTGCCCCTGAAAGAGCCCAAAACAAAAGGGAAAACTGTGTGGCACAAGCTAAAGCTAAAGCTTTTGGTGTTGCCAGTGGAAAATTACTTATTCAGTGGGCGTGGCACCCGGTGCCAGGCCGGATTTTAGTTGGAATTGGTTTTTAAGGCTTAAGTCCTTAAGTCTTCAAAATCAGATTTAAGCCCCTGATTTATGAGTTGTGAAATGGGAATTTAGGAAAACTAAAATCTGAACTCGAATGCTGCATTCGGCTAATAGTTGAGAGTTGATTAAATTGTTTTCTGTTAGGCATTTTAATTAACAATTCAAATTGTTCAAAGTTTAAGTGCCACCAGTTGGTCATTCAAATAATGCGCATACGCCCTGGGGACACGTTTCCTTTTTGATTGCCAGAATTATGCGACTTTAATAAACTGTTGCCAATTTAATTGTTTCCTTCGGGCTCTCGAGCGAGAAGTGAAAGTGGCCTAAGATGGAGAGGGGATTTTGTCACCTAAATAAGAACGCCTAATGGGATTTCTCTTCAGTTGATTAAATTTAATTTAAGGTGTTTACTTGAGGTAAATAGTTGTACGTTTTAATTAAGACTATTCTGACATAAGAGTCTAATGGAATAATGCGCTTTGCACTTTCAAACTAAAATAGTTAAGAGCAAGCATATGCAAATAGCACACTTGCTTTATAAGTATTTATTGCTTATTTAATAAATAGTTCCATTAAAAAACATATTTATTTAGAAAATCACAAGTAACTTGCCACATTAGCCTCACTTAAACACAAAAATGTATTCCTCTAACGAAGGGTTCACCCCTACAAAGTGGTCAATTAAATATCGCGCATACGCCTCGTGAGCAGGATTTCCTCTTAACCTGAATTTAATTAAATATGGCCAAGCGTTTAATGTGCTCTCCCTTGCCGCTAGCCACTTTAAGTGTGTATTTAAATAAGAGCCTTCAATCGCTTATAGTTTAAGTGGAGAAAAGGCCACCTCTCCGGCTGTAGCAAATTGGTCAACTATATAACGCGTATACGCCCCATGGACACGTTTCCGTTTGATTGCCGTGGAGTTTACCTGAAAATTAAATTCGAGGATTTTGCATCCAGGCAAGGAATCTATATATAGCTATATATATATATATATATATACCAGAGGTTATATACGTGTACGTTCGGCCCCCGTGTGCTTGTGTGCGTGTACCTTCGTGTAACGCCAACGGCGGCAATTTCTTGTACAACAATTTGTGAGTCTGCTGCGCTCAGCACTCACGTAATGAGCATAAACTACAGGCACAAAAAGGCCAACACCCACACACACTTACACTTACACAGAGAGCCATATACACAGGCTGGCAAAGATGGCTAAGAGAATATCGCGCTGCCGTGCACATAATTGGTGCAAAAAGTTTGAAAATTATCACGGAAGCAAAGCCGAAACACGTACATACATCACCGTCAGCGGACGCGAGATGGCATAATGTTGGAAGGCACTTCCCCAGATCTTGCACTTTGAAAAATAAGCCATGGATGAGACTTTAGATTTCATTTAACCCATAATTTAATATGAGTTCAAGGCATAACAATGTTTAACAATAATTAATTAGAAAACTTAGGATTCCTAAACTGTAATAAACCATAACAAAGAATGATATTAATCTTATGAAAACTGAATAAACTTGTATGCTTTTTAATTTACTTTAATACAAATTATTTAATACAGTTGTTTTTGGTGTATCCGTACTCCGTACTCCCACTTTTTTAGGCCCTTTTATGGCGGAACACCTTGTGACCCGGGCTGAGCCTTAAATAAGCACCGCCCGGAGCCGGGTTCGGATCGCCTTTTGGGCGGCCAGCGGCCAAAATTTATTGAAGCAAAGGCGACTGTCCTAATCCCCGACCCTAATTACTCATAGAGCCCGTAGGTTACAGACCTCGTCCAACAATTACATCCGTGGCTCGTGTTTAGTCTTATCCCCCGAATAAAAAAAAAAGAGCACACCGAAGCGGAAAGGCGGAAAATGTTTCACTTTGTGTTAAACTGAAGAGTTTCCGCTTTGAGTATTTTTTTCGGGGTAAGCAATTAGCCGGGGCACAGTGATTAAAAAGTGGAAATGCTAGAAGTCGAGTTGATTACACGCCGATTACCATCAGCCGAAAATGGGCAGCATTGGTGGCAGCTTAACAGGAAATTGTAAGCACTGGAGATTTAAAGATAGTTAACCAACACTGTCGCTTGACAAGTATTAACACGTTTTTATATCTTTAGTTAAAAGAAGTTCTTTGTTAAATTTACTATAAAATAACAAATAATTCCAATGAATAATGCCTTATGGTATTTGTAAAATAACTATGTACTTTAAATTTAATTGAGCATAATAAATAATACGCTCTTATTTTCAATTAATTCTTATTCCCCAAATGCAAGTCGATTTTAACACAGCTAATGCACAGCCTGCCACAGGCAGAAATGTAATGGAAATTACATTTAAATGAAACATCATGAGGGATCAAATTCCATTATGATATCTGGTTTCAATCGCTGACCCAGAATTTTACCAGAAATGTGGGAAAATTAATTAATTTGTAACCTTTTCCCCCCAGCTCACACACACATACACAGACACACGGCAACAAAAGTTTATTTTTGTTTTTACCCCAAAGAGATGTTGATTCACATTTAATTTAGTGTAAAAAGCAAGTTCTTTTTCATTATATTTTATGTTTACCAACTAATAAAAAGCAAAACGTTTCACTTTACACCGAAACTGCGAAAGACTTTGAGCCCCATGGGCTACTCGGAATTACACTGGACTGCAAGAGTCCCATTAAGTGTGTGTGTGGGTGTGTGCCGGCCATTAAAAAGTTTTTCCCCTTTTCCCAAGCGCGCGAGTGGAGAGGAGTCCTGCCAGAAGGAGTTGGTTACTGGTCCTGGCTGCTGCTCTTGGACCCGGTATGGATTCAGATACGGTTCCAGTTCTAGTGGTGCTGCCATTGGCACCTGTGTGTTGCCAGTTACCAGTGCCGAGTGCCGAGTGCCGGTGCCGGGTACCGGGTGCCGGGTGCAGCTGAAAATACGTTTGCATATGAATTTTTCAAAATGTTTTTTGCACTGACCTCGTTTACGGGTCAGAGCGGCTATGAAAAGTTTGCCCTGCAAACTAAATTGCCGTTTGCAACTGGAGGTGGAAGGAAGACACGGTCTCCGGCTTTGAGTTTTTTTCTTTTCCTCTATTTTTTTTTACATTCCTCTCTTTTTTTTCTTTTCCCCCATTTTTTCTGTGAGTAGTACTCCGCTCAACCCACTTCTCGTTTTTTTTTTGTTTTTTAGTTTAGTTTACACCGGCGGTGCAGCATATTGAAATGCGATTACAGGGCTCTGGCCTGGTGGCTGGTGGATTCATGTTCATTAAACATGCATAAACATACACACACACACATACATACACAGACACAGTGGGGCAAACATCCACTTATACAGGCGCCAAAGAGAGCCAGCTGGAGGAGAGGCTGAAGGACAGAGATAGCGGGTTTTGGCACACGCAAAAAAATTGGAGGTTCCTTTTAGGAATTAAAAAAAAAAAGTTAGTTATCATTACAGAATTGATGCGCTAAGGCCAATACATAAATCGATATTTTAACAATGCGACATAGAAGCGATAGATTGGTTTTCTATATATAATTATCAATATTTTTAAGTTAAATTCGATATTTTTCGATATTCCTAATTTCCAAACATCAAACTTTACTGTATATTCTCTCCCTCTAAAAGCATATATCCCAATAATTACAAATAGTAAGTTGCAAAGGCAAAAAACACTAAAAAAAAATATAAAAACGATCATAACTATATATGTTTATACTTATATTTACACATAAAGACTTTTGAAATATTACAAAAAAAATTTAACTTCACATTATATAAAAACTTTGAGAGCAATATTATTTTAAAATCTTTTTTTGTATACAAATCAAGATAAAACTACATTAAATATTGTACCAAATAAGTAATTATAAATTAAACCACATTTTTAATGAGAATGAAATTAGAAAAAACATAAATATAAACATAAAATTTCGTCGAATGTAGCGGATTGCAGAGCTCGCAAAAGCTGTAAAATTTCGGAAGCAGCTGTCCCCAGGCACATGTAAACAGTTTAAATTTTCAAAGCGATGTGCTAATTTTAAATCAATTACATGACGTGACGACGACACTTTCCTTCCCAACCCCTCAACAAAAAAAAAAGACAAACCCCAAAATAAAACCCCATTCCTCCTCCCATCTTTAAATTCCAGTTGCTGGCATTGAAATTTTGCCAGGCATCGGGACAATAGACGGTGTAATCGCAATCGAAAATGCGTACACAAGTCAGAAATGTTTTTCTGGCAACAGTTGGCGTTAAAAGTTTGCGCCTGTCGTCGACAGTGGATTTACTTATGGCAGAAAGTTGTAGCCAATGCCAATACCAATGCGAATACGAAAATACCAAGGCCCCAAGGCGACGCCCTCAATTCATTTTACACTCATTTTCGGCACACAGGAAGAAAATAATACCATTGAAATTCGGGCAACAGTTTATTTATTATTTACACAATTTTATTTTAAAGCCTTTAAGCATTTACGTATAAATTGAAGAACGGCAGCAAGAGAAACTGATAGAAGAGGATTCACAATTGTCCAATAAAAGTCTTTATTTATTTTGATTTAATTTCCTCTTTATATATTTTCATAATATCCCCTTATGCCAATTCCCTCAACTTTAGTTAACAATTATCATTAGAACTTACGATTGCCTTGACTTTTCCTCTGTGCATCAAGTGTAAAATGTCTTTTGGGGAAAGAAGAGACAAAAAATATATAGGCTTGGGGGAAAAGTTTCCTTAGTGCTACATTTGGCGACACAGCAAACTGCCAAATTGAAGGCATCTGCCTTGTGGTTCGGTGGGTTCGTGGTTTCAGTTCGTTTCAGTTGGTTTCGTACGGTTTCGGATGCTTTGCCCCCCCCCCCACCCCCCCCCCCATCCAGATGAGGTGGACTTAGCTCCACCGCATGTCCTGATGGCCCCTTTCCCTGGTTTCTCGGTGCTTTGAAGCCTCCTCCACACATAAGTTTGAAAAGAAGGCAAAGGAAATGGGAAATGCGGTGACCGAGGTGTGGAGGAGAGAAAGCAACAGTTTTTCGTGCACTGTAAAAATTCTAGGAATTGTGGGGGAGGGCCCAAAATCGAAAGCTGTTTACCAAGAACAAGCACTATTTGTTAGTGAAAGTTTCATAAGAATTCGGAAAACACAACAGAAGAGGGCGAGAATTTGCTTCCAGGCAATTCTAGGAAACTTTATTGAAAATGTAAATTAAGCTGAAACAAGTAAAATTTAGAATTCAAAAAGTAAGAAAACTATAAGCAACCTAAGCTACTTGAATAAAAAAGGTATTTAAAGGGAAAATGTAGAAAAGTAAACAGCAACTAGTAATAATTTAAAGATTTATAATTAAAAAATACATTAAATTTGGAATGTATCCCTGATACAGGATATAAAAATATATATACTTCCTCAAGAAAACAATAAAAAGTAAGAGTACAGTTTTATAAACTCCAACTGCATTCAATTGAAAAAAAAACTTCCTAAGGGAAAAAGCCGCCTGGGAAAATTGGCTTAGAAAATTATACAATGGACATTTTTGTATGCTCCAAAAGAAACCAAATCGATTGGAAGAATATTATTGTAATGTCAGGCATTATATTATACCCACATTCATAAACTATTTTTGTTTCATTGATTTTTCCTGCTGCCGCTTAAAAAGAATCCTCTCAAAGTGTAGATATGTTTTTATGCCTGGCAACATACATTTGTATATTTATGTATGTATGTATATAGTCAAAGATTCAACAGGCCCACATTTTCCCATTTTCCCCGGCACTTTCCTCTCCTCTTTCCCCTGTGCCTTCTCGCTTTTTATTTGACTTAAATAAATACATTCAAGTGAATATGGCGGTGGGTGTCTGTGCGACGTTCTTTATGGTAAAAAGTTCGGGACGTCAAGTCGAGTCGAGTAAATATATGTGTTTGTTCAGACACACAAGTACGTATATGTACATAATTTAGTGAACTTGAAACTTGCCTCCTGGTCTTCGTCGAGTGGGATATATATATTTGTATATCGGATGTAAAGGAGCTGGCCGAATTGTCGCCCCAACCCCAGTTACCAATAAACTCAGGCCAAAAAAAAAAACCGTACGGGAAACAGGGGAATTTTATGCTAAGTAATTTATATAGGCCTGTACAGTGGTAATTCCGATATTTGCCAAGCAGAAATAATATCCTTACGATATCCCTAGTTCAACAAAAACTAATAGCTTCACTTCTGCTTTAAGCGACATTAAATCCAACCAATTAGGCAAGCAACTATTATTCATGGATTAAACAAAAACTGGGCACACAACAAAAGGTATTGTATACGCCCCGTTGCAGCTGTGTACTCGATAAAATATTGATTAAAATACACCGACAAGTAAGGATTAAAGAATTAAAGCTAATTATAGCAATGGAAAAATATTTAAATTCTTTAAAGGTTTAAAAAGACAGTATCATACAAAGCAAAAAATTTAAGCTTTTTAAATATATAGCTAAATATATATTTAATGTTCAGAATTTCAAGAAAAACAAACAAAAAACAAAACCATATTTTTAAAACAGTAAACAGTCAGCTCAACTTAAAACCAACAACAAATATCAAAAACCCCATAAATTGGTAGAATACAATTTATTTTTATTTAAATATTTAAAAAGTGAGTGAGAGTGAGTGACCACTGTACTTCTCTGTATACATTTGTATGCTCACAAACACATAAAAAGCAATGCAATATATGCGTGTGTATGTGCGCGACAGCACAGCATCACCAAAGAAAAACAGTATCAGCTTATTAAAGATTTAAAAAAAAAATTCCATGCAACGCAAGGGGGAGCAGGAAATTGATATGCACTTACCGGTCACACGGATTCCAGGACAAAAAATGAAAACAGAAAAATAAAAATATAGCCAAATAAGAAGAGAGAGAGAGAAGACCGAGAACACGCGAAGAAGGAGGCGAAGAGCGCAACAGTAGCGCGCGGCAGCTGTAAAGTATGCTAAGAATAACACAGTAAATTCCGCTGGCAAAAGGTGAACGCTAAATAGCATTGTGTGTGTGCATACACCTAGGAAAACTAAATACATATTTAGCCTTAAATGTATACAGAAATATCATAAGGAGAACCCTTATAAACGAAACTTAAAAAATTAAGAGAAGTTTTAAAATAGAAGAAAGCAAAAAACTAAAATAAAGTGAAATAAATAAATCCCTATAATTTTTTACAAGTGTACTATAGAAGATGAAGATCGAATTAAAAAGAGAGCTAAAAGAAGAAGCAAAAAAAGATAGTGGAAAGGAAGTTTCCCTCTTTTTATTCCATTTTTGTTTAGCCAGCTGTGTGGCAAATTGAAAGATAATAACGGAGAAGGAACAGGACACGGCAAAACAGGTGTATGGAGTGGCCAAAATGAAGCGCACAAATACCAGGTTAGCAAAGGAAATCAATTTTCTTCACTCTCTCCCTCCCCCATTTTTTATTACATCAATCACACACACACGGACTGTGATTGAAAGCAAATCACAGGTAAACAAGGGAAATAATGACGCGGATGGAATGTAATCGATACTTCTGTCTCTTCAGCACTCCTCCTTCGAGCAATTAATTAAAAAACTGTCAAGTAATTCAATACCATATCAATCAATACCTTAACTGAAAACAAAATGCATTTTTGATATGTATTTAATTTCATTAAAACAATTTTAATTACAGCCTTTGCACATGTCTACCCAAATTTCCTGAGGGCAAAATTACAATTAATTGTTTACACTTTAAACAATATTTGCTTATAATTTATAAAAATATTACAGAACATAAAAAATTACTAAGCTCACATTATTTAAACAAAAATTAAACTTTATTCCAAACACCCTTGAATTTTGTTCTCTTAATTCCTCCTTTCTCTCTGAAATCATAACGGTTTCTGTAATTTTTCAGCCACACACTTGTGTGGTATCCATGTCTGTATGTGTGCCGGTTTCGCACTTACGGTACATGTTTGAGTATGTGCCGTTGTCCACTTACAGTCCACAACCGCAGCGCCACAGAAATTTCGAACAACTTTTCCAACACACGCATTAAATTACAAGGGCAATTTCATTTTACGACACTTATCAAACGCTTCACGCAACATAAAGCTACCGGACCCTAAATATTACACGATTAGAATTAAACACGGAATATAAGTAGTGTGTATAGAAATGAGATTGAGAATAATGGTGTTTGTGGGAGTTTTAAAGTAGAAAACTGGGAAAGTACGGTACGACGGATATATGGTAGCATTTAAATAATAATTAAAACACTTGCATGATAAATAAAAATATAAGACAGGAACAAGTATAAGACAGGAACAGGTAATAAATTGAATTGGTATTATTTAGTGGACATAGTAATATATTATACTCGCCCTCCTGAGTCCTATATGAGCATTATCAGCCTCACGATGAATATTACGCCTCCAAATCCTACATATATGAGCGGTTTTCCAGCAACAACTTTATGAAGTTATATGCCTTTATGTGTAAATACAAATAAATACTAATTATTCATACGAAATAGGGAAATATTTTTTATTATTAAAAAACAAACTTGTTTATTTTTTATATATTTTTATTTTTATTGTAATGTTTTACAAACTTTAGTTAAGTTTAGTACCTAGGATTTTTATTTTACATTTAAATAGTACGTTTAGTTGCCTATTTTTGTTGATTCTGAGATTTCTCAATATTAATATTAAGACATATAAATATGTTAAAAAATTTAGCTGCCAACTTTGATTGGAATATTTGAGATTGGAATATATTTTAGCGGCCTGCTGTATTAATTTTATTCGAAAATGGACCCACTGAACGTTTCAAGACTATTTTGAAGTTCTCACTCACCGTATAGTCCTCCTTGAAGACAACCACTAGATTTAGTTCAAACTCTGAAAAAGATAATAAAATAATTAATATTATTTAGCGTAACAATTGTTCACCAAGAAGAGAAAAGTTTCTTTATATACAAATACTATGCAAGCTTAGATTACTAGAATATCATATATTAGATTTATTTTTATAAAAAATAAGCCTTTTGTGCCTTACCGATCTTAAAGTTCTTGGTGAGCAGAGTGGGACACGTAAACAATCTGGGCAGAACCATGTAGATGGGCAACTCCAGCTTGGGCAGCACATTGCCATCGGCTATTTGTATTGTCTGGATTTCCGTGGCATCCTTGGAGTAGCCCTCATCGCAACCGCACGTCTCCACGCGAACCAATTGCATTTCAATGGATTTAATTGCCGCCTCCGTGTGCTGGACCGTGATGCTGCCGGTAATTGGCGTTGTCACGCAAAATTCACTCCGATCCAGGCGACCAGTGATGAGGAATCGCGGCATAGATAGTCTCTCCTTGGCGGTGGCATTCTTTTGCAACGAATCCGGACTCAGACTGAAGGGCACTGCCTTCAGAGAGTCTTCGCCAAGGGCCACCGGCTTGTATTGTACGCAAAACTGTTGGACTCTGGTCATGGACTTGCCCAGGAAATTCCGTTTCAAGGTGCAGTTCAGTTGGTAGTTGACATTGATGAAGACGCCGTGATAGGTTTCGTACAGCATCTTTGGTTCCTTTTTGCAAACCAGCGGCAACTCGAAGTGGAATTCGGAGCGGCCAGCGCTCAGCTTTCCGGGTGCAGATAGCTCCAAGCTGTTCTGCAGAAGATTGATGGGCTTCACGGAGTTGTAGAATGCGTCGAAGAGTCCCACAGTCTTGCTGCTCAGCTGCAGATTAACGATTCCCTCCAGAAGTAGCATGATTCCTTCGTGTTTCGTCTCCTGCGAGCACTGAAACTGCACACAGCCCAGCAGCATGTCCTGCGAAAGATAAATACATTAATAAATAATACATGTATTAATAATGTTTATTACATTTTCGTAGTACACTTTATTTTCGCGTTTTAATTTAATTTCAAAGAGCAAAGAACCCATTTTATTATTTGTTTTTCTTCTACAGCTGCCACGAACAGCTGATTGGAGCCATATACTCTCAGCTGATTGGTTTTGGCAGCCCTGGCAAAAGCTGTTAATGGAGTTGACAGTCCCACATTGCACAAAACGAAAACAAACGAATTTTTACATAAGTTTGATTTAAATTGTTTGTTAAATACAAATGCCTCGCAATCAGAATGCCGAACGGGATAATCCCTGCCTTAAGGTGTGCTTAATAAACACAATTTCAATTGGCTGCTAATAGTTTGTTAATAACAGGAACAGGAGCTTTCATTCAAATGTCTGAACAAAAACAACTTTGATCACGAAAAGTGCGAGGTTTATTTCGCCAATTACAACAACTGCAAGGAGTTCTGGGTGAGTTCTTTAATGAAAGTCTAAGAGCTAACATAAAGTCTAATATTTTGTATAGAATAAAGTGAGAAGCGAACGCAGAGCCAAAGGAATAGTCCCATACTTGCCGCCGGTCGATGAGCGCGATGCCATTAAAGCCAATTATATGAAGGGAAAACCTACGCAGAGCTGATATATGTTGCTCCATTGGTACTTTCTTGCTTAAAAAACAGTAGCAATCGTGGATATTAACATATAATGTAATTAAATACGTTTTTATAAAGTTACTCTTGGCCAATCTCTCAGAGAAACCAGTTTTTAAATTATAATAAAACACTTTTGTATTATACAATTGCACATAATAAATTTTAGCTTTGGCTGTGTATAATATCAGCTCCCACCACTTTAAGGCTAGGCATGGCCTCTTCCAACATGGCCGTGGCCAATTCCAGTTCCAACGTTGCCTTGGGATCATCTAGGATTAACAATTTCAAGCTAGGCAGACGGTACAGGCAGGCCAGTCCATTTGTGGTGATGTCGGTGCCCGAGAGGTCCAGCACTTCCAAATGCGAAAAGCCGCCGCCTGAGATCCTATCCAGACACCAGTCGTCAATGGTTTTCACGTTGTGCAGGGAGAGGAACTTCAGAGAATCGAGACACCGCAGGTTCTCCAATCCCTCGTAATAAAGGACCATGTTGTCACACCGCAAGGCCTCGACTTTATAACCGGGATCAAATTTGTTGGGCAGGTTGAATTCTCCGTCCTCGGTGGCCCTGTGCCAGCGTGGATCGTTGATGAACTTGGCGGCACCGCCGCGATACAGAATGAAATGTGCGGCTGCCAACTCGGCACCCAGAATCTTGTGCCTCTCCGGGATAAACTGCTGCATGTGCCGCTCGATCCGCTCCTGCCGATTGTCCCACCATTGGCGCATGCTCCTGGGACTGAGATCGATGGGCCGCTGCATCATCACTATGAAATCGGAGGTCTGCTCGGAGTTGGAGAACAGTTTCAGCTTGCTATTCCAATCCTCGGGCCGGTCACCGATCGGAGTCCTCCACTTCAGTTTCTGCTTGTCGGCGGCCAGTTCCGCGCGAATCCTCTTGACTGTGGCACTGACCTCTTCCTCGCCAGGCTGGGCTTGGTTTGTGGGTAGCGTGGAGGCCAGTCGCCGGCCACATCGCCCCCAGAAGGGCAATCTAACGGACAGGCGCTGTAACATGCTTAAAATCGAAATCTGTAAATAAGTTTCCACAAGGCTAGGGATGTGCACGTTACGTGACCGTTGGTCTCACGAAGGAGTTATATCGGTAATAATGCTGAATTAAACATTATATTTATTCAAAGAGGGCGCTGACTTTAGCATAATGTTGATCTGAAAATAATCTTTAAGTAAACGTTTATCTTTGTTTTAAGTACAAAAATCACATTAAAATTCAACAGCGTTCGTGCGTGAGGCGCTAGAACTGTGCGGCATCGAAGCAGCTGATGCATCAGCTGTTGAACTTTACCAACCGAGTTGGCATCCCCAAGCCAATGCGACGCCATTTTCCTTTTTGCGTGCTGTCAAACGCAGAGTTTTTTTTTCACATTTTCACCACAAATCGCAGACAAGAGACTTTTCCTGAAGCAGAAATACGTGATACCACCGAAAAACCAAGCAAAATCCAAACAGATGCGGATTGATCACCTGTCAAACGATTGAATCCAACGGCAGCGAGGCGAGCTCCGTTTATATACGCTGAAAATTACGTGAATCAGCGCGAGGGGCACCCGTGGAATCGGCACTTTAATTGGCATATAACATTCGCCTCCATGATGGTCAATTCGTCTGGCAGCGAGGATGGCCAGCTGCGGAGCCCCAACGACGGGCATTATCACAGGTGTGTATTGGTCGGGGGGTCCTGGGGAAAACTCGAGACGAGACTCGATTCTCAATATGCGATTCATGGAAAATTGTTGCTGCATACACACACAAAGAGGCTTACACATACAGGCGAGAGCTGGCAGCGCAGCGGATTCCCTCTACAAATCTAGCTAGAATTTCTAGCTATTCCGTTCGTTGGCATCTCTCGTCAGATGCATACAAGCTGCCCATCAAAATATTAGTTGAAAGGATTAAAAAGGACTTTTAATTATACATTTCTCTTGAAAATTGTTTAAAAACAATTCTCAGCTCGAATGACCAGTAACCTTATGCTTTCTAAAGCCTGTTTTAAGACATAAATTCAAGGAAAACTAATATTTTGTTGTGTCCGGTTAAGACTCACTTTAAGTGCAATTCAAGCTTTCTGTTTATCGATTCGACAAATGTCCGAGGACGTCTGAGAACCGAACAAATATTTCTTATATTATTTTATTATTATTATAAAAAGGATTTTTTTTACGTTAAGGCTTTGCTATTATTTTGAAATAAGAAAAATGTGTGTATGCAGTATTTGGACAATGTTCTTCCCTACCATCTTTATCTGTTAACGAATTGTACATGCTAATTCTTATAATCTCGATACGATACGATACCATTCCACCCGAAAAAAAAAACCAAATATCTACCCAAACATCCCTTTCGCGCTTCTCAATAATAACAAAAAAATATATATATATTTATATCGAAACCAAAAATACAAAATATACAAATTTTTTGACGATTTAAAAATTATAGAATTTCTTGTACCATTTAATTGATATGAATTTTTTCGTTGCAAATAGGCCAAAAAGTGTGTACTTGTCCCATGACCGAGGCGCGCGATGGCCAACAACAATACCTAATAATAATCATAATAATAAAAAAAAAAAAACCAACAAAGCTATTATAAAAACAAAAACAAAAAAAAAAAGTGAAATCGAAATCGAAGTCAAAAGAATATAAAAAGTGCAAGCAACATATGCAAAATATTCGAGTTTTTATATCTGCGTCCACACACACGGCGCCAGATGGGACCGAATCTTCTTCTCAAGAGCCCAACCACGCACGTAAATCCCGCCTCTGACCCGCTGGCTAATTGAGTGTGTTCCGAGAACCGAACACACACCCGAGATATAATCGAGAGAGTCGAGTCGAGTCGAGCGAGAGAATTGAGATCCGAGAACCGAGATCGATCTCCTCACACTCATGTGCTGCTGGCGGTAAATTGTAAAACTGTAATTCAATTGATTCAAATCACACACAATACTGTATACTATCTATGCTAATGCCTCTTTCCAAGTCCTGTCTCAATGTCTTTCGTGTCTCTCTATCTGTCTCTCAAAAAGAAAAGATAACTCCCATTCCCAGCAGGTTGCGCAGTCAGTCAGTCGAGTCGTGTAAGTGTTTGCATTTTACAGCCCTTGGGTGTCTCACAGAGAGAGCTCCAAGCCTAAGCTCCACGGAATAGTTTCGCAATTAGCCGAAGGATCAAACTATTATCAGGTAAGTACACACAATTTGATTGCACTCAACAATAAGGTGGGTCGATTTGTCATTCGCATTATGTATGTACGAAACATGGCCATTCTAAGATATTTTCCCTTAGGAACTATAGAACCTTTAATGCATAGCAAAACTGCCTTTGGGACTAACAGCGTCTCTGTACTCTTTGGGTAAGTAAGCAAAGGGATAAGCAGATGTAATTTTCCTTTATTCGGAGCACACATCCTTCCTAAGGACTATCATGGAAGGTATTACTCTAATTCAGAAGCACAATTTAAGAAACTGCACTGCTTAACATGATTTTATTTAGAGTGCTTGTAAAAAAGAATTGGAAATTTAAATAGTTCAAAGAACTTGACTCATTATAAGCATAACCCTCAAGTTAACTTCAAAAAGTATTAATTAAGAATTTAAATCATTTTAAAATGTTACAAAAATCAAATTTCCTTGGCTCCCAATATAATGATAGTTGTAAAGCCCAATCCTGGCGAATTATATCTTAGAATGGCCTTTTCTTTAATCAAATAAAAAACTAAATTGGTTAATAATCGACCCAACAGTACTCGTTGCTGCTTTGGGCTCTCCCAGAGCAGCTTCGATCTCCGATTGCTTCAATTGAACTGAACTAAACCATAATCCGCTTATGTACTGCACCATAGATTCTGTCTCTAATCTCGAAAGAATTCCAGAGCTAGCGCAAAACGGGGACTCGGAGTCTTTGAGGCGCTCAAGGGCACAAGTGTAAAATGTAATCCGCAACAGCAACATCGACGACTGCAGCAACAAGCAAACTAGAAGCAACATGGTCAGAGCAGCGCCTGGTCAACTGGGTCGAGGGTCACGGGTCACTCTATCGTCAGGCATCGGTCCAGAAGCATCGGCAGATGGGACTTAACCACTCTTCAAGCATGACACCATAATTTTGGACTTTCTCTCTCTCTCTTAATTTTAGTGCTGGCGAAGATGAGGAGCACGAGGCGGATGCCGATGCACTGTATATACAGCCACCGCAGGCGAGCCGGGACTCTGGATCCGGGTCCAGGCGTGAGAAAAAGAAACATTCCCGCGAACGGAGGCGACACAAGGAACGCGACGATGTGGTGGGGACAGGCGGCGGTCCAGGTGACCATCGGTATGATTATCGAAGCCGGGAGGATCACTACCATCAGCACCACCACCGCGAAAGGGCAGCTGCATATGCGAAACATCACCTGGGCCATAGCTACCACTATCAGCAGGCCCCGCCGCAGCAGCAGCAACCTCTGGCGCCGGCTCCCACCGGACACTATGCTGTCCACCACCATCAGCATCATCACCAGCATTTAAGCGGCGGAGCCAGAGGGGCTGCCCGTGGAGGAGGCGACTACCATTCCTATCCGTCTGGCTATCACTCGAGCAGTCGGCACGGCGACTATCCCATGGAGGAGCCGCCGCCGCCGCGACGAGGCGGTAAATACGCTGAAAGCAAGGATGCGGAAAGTCTGGAGCAGGACCTGCGATCCAGGCTTCTAAAGAAGCGACATAACTTCGTTAAGGACTACGAAACGGAAGAGAACTACGAGCATCGCGGCGACAGGGGTGAGCGGAGAGCGGAAAGCGGTCGGAAGGAGCAGCGGGAACGTAGCGAGCGGAGCAGACATAAGCAGAGCCGACGCGAACCCGTAATCGAGCTGCTGGACAGTCCCGAACAGGAGCAGCAGCCACACCAGCACAAATCGCATCGTAGCAAGTGGCGCGAGGATGTGGAGACGAGCCGGAGAAAGGCGCCCGAGGATCCGGAGCTGTTGGCCCGCAGGGAAAAGCTTCTGGCAGCGGAGCGCGAGAGCCGACAGCGGAAGCAGACCGCCCGTGAGGAGTTGGAAGCCCGCCGGGAACTGCTTCGCGAGCGGAACGACCACAGTGATGCTCTTAGTCCGGCGACAGTGGCTGCTAGCGTAACAGCTGGCTTGAACATTGTCAAGCGGAAGTCCAAGACGGAGGAAAGCTATGAGCGGGAACTGAAGCACAAGAAGCGGCGGGAGGAGGAGGTTGAGGTTATACCAGACGAAGATGACGATGAGGAGGATGAGAGCGAGGAGAGCGACTCTAACGGCGAGGGGGACAGTGCACAGAGTGCCAGCGAATCGGGCAGTGATGAAAGCTATGCCAGCAAAAAGAAGAGCAAGCGGAAAGTCAAGTCGCAGGCCGAGAACGACGACGACGATGACCTGCCTTTGCCCGACAGTCCGCTTAGCGTTGGAGAGCTCTACAAATCACCCAAACTGCGCCAACGTTCGAGATCCGTCAGCTCGAAACGGAGCAGCTCCCAGTCCAGTCGCAGCAGTCGCTCCAGATCCCGTTCCCCTAGTCGGAGCAGCCTGGAGGACGAAGACGAGGAGGATCAACGAGGTGGCGATGCTTCACCCAGCAGTAGCACGCGAAGCGAGGAGCGCGGCATGGCTCAACAGCCGATTGAGGAGAAACCAGAGGAAAAACTCAAAGACAGACCACAAAAGGCGCTCCTTGAGGATCAGCCACCCTGCGATGACAAGGGTGTGCCGCTGCCCAACTATTATCCCGGCGTGCAGGGCTGTCGTTCTGTCGAGGAATTCCAGTGCCTGAATCGCATCGAGGAGGGCACCTACGGCGTTGTTTATCGCGCCAAAGATAAGCGAACCAACGAGATTGTGGCCCTCAAACGCCTGAAGATGGAGAAGGAAAAGGAGGGCTTTCCCATCACGTCGCTCAGGGAGATCAACACCCTGCTCAAGGGTCAGCATCAGAATATTGTTACCGTGCGCGAGATCGTGGTCGGCTCCAACATGGACAAGATCTTCATTGTGATGGACTATGTGGAACACGACCTCAAGTCGCTAATGGAGACAATGAAGAACCGCAAGCAGAGCTTCTTCCCAGGCGAGGTGAAGTGCCTGACCCAGCAGCTCCTGCTGGCGGTGGCCCATCTCCACGACAACTGGATATTGCATCGGGACCTGAAGACCTCCAATCTCCTGCTCTCCCACAAGGGCATTCTCAAGGTGGGCGACTTTGGCCTGGCACGCGAATACGGCTCGCCGATCAAGAAGTACACCTCGCTGGTGGTCACACTGTGGTATCGCGCTCCCGAATTGCTCCTCTGCTCGCCCGTCTACTCCACGCCCATCGACGTTTGGTCCGTGGGCTGCATTTTCGCCGAATTCCTGCAGATGTTGCCGCTGTTTCCGGGAAAGTCGGAAATCGATGAGCTGAACAGGATATTCAAGGTGAGAATAATAATATAAAAATGTATTTCAATTTAGCAATTAAAAACACACTTTCTTTCAAGCTCTGTTTTTTTCTATTTCTTGTGAAAACTGTATTTGATTTTTCCTTATTCATTTCCAGGAACTAGGCACACCCAATGAGAAGATCTGGCCCGGATATACCGAGCTGCCCGCCGTAAAGAACATGCTGTCGCAGAACTCACAGTTCACCGAATATCCCGTATCGCAGCTGCGCAAGCACTTCCAGGAGAAGACCTCCGAGCTGGGGCTGTCGCTGCTGCAGGGCCTGCTGACCTACGATCCGAAACAAAGACTGACGGCCGATGCGGCCCATAAGCACGAGTACTTCCAGGAGCTGCCTCTGCCCATCCATCCCTCCATGTTTCCCACTTGGCCGGCCAAGAGCGAGTTGGGCGCACGCAAGGCCCAGGCATCGTCACCCAAACCGCCGTCCGGTGGTTCCCAGTTCAAGCAATTGGGCAGGGACGAGCCCGTTGCCGTGGGCACCGGTAATAAGCTCTCATCCGGCATTATTACAGGGAACAAGAAGAGCCACGGAGCCGGTGGTGGTGGTGGTGGATCGTCGGCCAGCACCGGATTCGTACTTAATGCTGGTCTAACGCAACGCCAGCTGGCAATGGGGCCGGGCTTCAGTCTAAAGTTCTGATTCAGCAGCGGATCGAGATCAAGAGCGTGTGTTTTTAGCCAATTAAGATTACGATTACGATTAATTGTTATGTATAGATTAGCGATGTAAGTGCAAAACTTTCGTTTAATTGTATGTGTATAAATATTGTTCCAAATATCATTTAAAAAGCCATACAACAAAGCATTCAAACCGAACTGTGTGTGTTTTTCTTTCATTTTGTGGGAGATTATTTAGAAAACTTCAGATTTCGATCATTTAATTTATTCAACAGAAATGTTAAATAACAGGGAAATAAAAAATCCTTTCAAAATGCGTCTACAATGAACTTTGTTAATTAAACAAAATTAAATACGTTTTTGTGTTGGGTAATGTTTTAAATAGCACTTTTTAGACACAATTTGGATTTAATTCCGCTTCCACAGTAATTTCTGTGATATTCCCTGCATATTTTCAAGATGTTTCTATAATCTATTTCATAAAAAATGTATATTTATTTAAAATTAATCGTCCAGGGGTTACTTTTTGCAATGCCTTCCTAAGGCCAAACCCCATCACTGTACACCCGTAACTTTAAAACTTAAGACTAAGGGAAATACTCTCGCTCTAGCCCTGGGCAGTCCCTAGGTGGACCACAGGTAGAAGTAAGTGTTTTGCCACGTCGGAATGTAGTCCTTAATAGGTCCGGCCACCATTTTCGTAATGGGCACGGTTCGTGTTACAAAGTCCAGAATGCGTTCCAGCCTCGATTTGGTGAAACTATCGTAGAATGGAGAACGGACCAGGAAATACAGAATATTGATGCAGCGCCGGCTCAGCTCCAGCTTCTGTTGCTTGGACATCAGGTGGCGGTGCTGGCGGTACAGATGGATACTGTATAGGTCCACGGACAACGCCACCACATACTGCTTCCAGCTGCGCTGCCCGAACAGGCCCATGGCGGCCAGGTGGATAAGGGGCTTCGATATATACAGGTACTCGGCGCGCAGCAGCTCCCGTGGTATCTGTGTCTTCACAGCCTCATTGTTGTCCACATGAAGCTTGAAGTCCCTATACTGAAGCGGCGGAGCACCTTCCACTTTGCGAATGACGCGGCCAGAACGTTTTAGCTGGAAGGTGATGGAATGCTGTGACTGCAGGATATCGCTGGCTGGCGCCTCTTCCGTCGCCGCCTTGCCCTGCTTGGACAGAGCCCGGCGATTCAGTGAGGCGATGGGCGGCGAGGTGATAATATCCGAGGTGGAGTGCTTCAAGATAAACCAACGACCGGCCGCCTTGAAGGCCTGTATTAGTGCTATCACCAGCCACTTGCCGGTCTGGCCGAAAAGCCGGCGCGCCGATATCTCGATGAAGACCTCGCTGTACTCGAGCGTCGTCAGCGTGACCTTTAGACGGTAGCAAAGTTTCGATTGCAGTCGCACCACCGAATTTTCGCCGGCATTGCGTGCCCTTTGGATGATCCGATCGTTGTAGAAGACCAGCATGTTGGACAGCGTATAGACCAGTTCGCTCAGCACATTCGAGGAGGATATACGTCCTTAAAACAACAGAGGAAAACGTCAATATGCTCGGGAAAACTCATCCAAATTTATGGGTGAAAATCTACCTGCTATAAAGTAGGACACCCATTTGGCCGTAGTTTCGAAGTCGCCCACCACGTCCGGGTTCTTGGCCACCCACGCCTCGTATGCCTTCAGCATTCCCTTTAGTGTGTCCATTGTTCTATCGGAAAAGGTTCGTTTGTCCCCCGGAAAAACCAACTTAAAGTGAGGAAAAGCAGCTGCAGGTGGGTGGCTGTGGCGTTGTCGATTTCCAGAACGCGTTAGTACCTTTCAACGAGCAATGAGAAGGTGACGCAAGGTGCGCAGTAGTTAGGGTGTTCCGTCCTTTATTAAACTTTGGAAAACTCTATTTAAATATAGTTAAATTAATTAATTATTAAACTTTGGTAAAATTTATTTAAATATAAGAATTATAAGAAAGCTAACTTTAGAGAACCAAAACCCAGGAAGATAAAATCGATAATATCTTAGCGAACAATGCATTTATTTAAATTCGAAAAATTTGCCGTTTTAATTTCTAGTAGGTTAACAAAACAGTGAATTTACAATTTAAAAACTCTAAATTTTTAAATACATTTTTTTTTTCTCTCTCTTTATATTTCTTTGCTAGTTTTAATTGGTTAAAAATCAGAAAAACGAATTTAACATTTTTAAAATTAAAATGAGTTCAAACATTTAGCAAATTGTGATTTATAGCTTCGACCGCAGTTGATGGCATCAGGCGCTTGTTTAATGACCCGATTGTTGTAATCAAGGATAAGGTGGTATATAATGTGGGAGAGCACAACCTTGCCCGATACTGCACCTGTAAAAGAGCGAACATTACATCATTCATAATGATTGAAGTTGAGATTTCTAAAACTTTACCTGATAAAAATAAAGTCAATCATTTTGCTGTTTCTTTTAAATCACCAATTTTTTCCGGGTGCTCGGCTATCCATTCGTCGTAGGCATTTTGAATGTTCTTCAAGGTATCCATATTTCTGTTTTATTTTTTAGCTAAATTATAAGTAAGAACTTCTTACTTCTTACTAAGAAGCCAATATCTGATGTTCTGAGAGGAAGTTGTTGAATAACGACAAACTCAGTATTGGTGGGAGTCCCCTAAATGTATTTCAAGTGACTAATCAGAATCAATTTCTGACGTCACCGAAGGCCTTAACCACTTTGGTATTTTAGCAGCCACCCTGCGAACGGTCACACTTTTGTTTGTGCTCAACTCTACGACGGCGATCGAATTGCGACTGAAATCGGAGGTCGTTCCGTTTTCGTGTGGGACAGATTGGCAAGATTGAATTAAGAGTTGATATACAGATGTCCAGTAACAATACGGACACAGGGGACACCACCATCATGGCCAGTGCGACCTCGCTGCAGCAGGATTTCGAGGCCGGAGCCGCGGAACAGCTACCCCGCGAATCACTGGTAATGCCGTAACCCCCTCGTTGTTTTATGTCTAATCTCTAATCCGACTTTACGTCCACAGATAACGACTGCAGTCAGCTTTCTACAAAACACCAAGGTTCGCCACACGACACTTATCCAGAAGCAGCAGTTCCTCCGGTCCAAAGGTCTCACGGCCCACGAAATCCAGCTGGCCTGCGAGCGTGCCGGCGTCTTCACCCAAGATCCGAATAACCCCAATCCCAGTCCCAGCACGGTCATCAGCATTGGGTCACAGCTACAGGCGGTGCAACCACAGCCAACCGTCTTTGGGCGGATCAGGGAGATAATCCATTCAGCGGCTCTGTTCAGCGGAGTGGTGTATGCGGTCTACCTGTTTTGGAAGGTGAGTGCGAATTTTAAACGTCATAGCGAAGGAAATCATCCAATTAATTAAGAATCCTTAAGACAATACAAAAAAAAGGGGATTTTTAAAAGACAGCAATTCAACATTTTAGGGATCATAATGGTCAAAGATTTGTGTAGCTCTTTGTTTGTTGAATATGTTTTATTAAAGCTTTGTTTTGTTGATTTATTATGCAAAGTCCAAAGATCATTTGCTCTTCTTCAACTTAATGTGCTAAACGTTATATGAAATCACTGAAGAAAAGGGTTATAAAGATACTCCATCCTAAAATGTATAAGCCAGCGAGATTTTGTTTTTAAGCTTTTGAATAAAAGAGACTAATTACAAGTTAAGAAATATAATAGAATATATAGTAGTTGCTTTAAAACAGTTAAGAATTCTTTCAGCCTTAACTAATTAAATGTAACCATTTATTCACATTTAGAAATACATTGCTCCCTACCTGTTTGGCAAGCCCAAAAAGAAGCCCGTAGATGAGGCTCTGGATGACATAGACAAGAAGGTGGAGACGCGTACGAACGACCTCAACAGGGAGATCTCGGCGGTTAAGGAATTGATAACTAGTCAGCAACGGGATCAAGCCCAGCACCTGAACCGCGAATTTAGCAATTTCCGAAGCGATTTGGATGCCATCAAGGGACTGCTGTTGAACCGAAAACAATTCGCCGGCCCGGTGGCCCCGATCACAGTGCCATCCATTCCCGCCTGGCAGTTGGCAGGTTCTCCTCATCATCACCATCATCGGCACAGCCAGTCGGACGATAACGAGAAGGGCGAGGAAGATGCTGGTTCCGGATCGGGATCTTCGGAGACGGAGGTGGTAACCAAGAACAGTGACTCCAGCCTGGAGATTATGTGAATGCAATCCAAAGGACGATGACGTTGCTGGCTATAGAGATTTACTATATATATGTAGTATATAGTTGGCGGTTGTAAATTGAGTTTTTCCCTTAAATGCCTTTGAGACTTTTTGTGTTTTTTTGCTTTGCGTTTATAGCATTTAAGTATTCTTTATAGTCAACAGCTGCTAATCCATATCCAAAAGTACATACACACACTCACATTTACACACACTTATGCGATACGATGTCTATATATATAGAATATAATGTAATAAAAAATGTTTACATAATAACAGGTTTTGAATTGAAAGAAACTGTTTAATTAAGCGCAAAAATGCTTCTTGTTTTGTGTGTTTAGTTCTTGTATCGATACATACATACGGGGGTGGTGGTGGGGGTAGCATATCGTTTTTAGTTAATAAATTTTGACTTAGACGTTTAATTGGTTTCTAAAAATTTTGTTTTTTGCCGAGTGCTACTTTCTATAAATTGGCTAAATTCCCTTTAGTTTTGGTTTAAGAACGTGTCCTCAGAGCGGAGTTCTCGAAAGAGTTTCGAAATTGGAAAATAGTCTTAAAAACTCCTTGGAGAACTTCAAACACACACTGAGGCGACCGTTCCTAAATTATTTATACTTTTATTTATTTTTTGTTTTTATTGTGCGGTGCGTAGTTATTATTTTTTGTTTGTTTGCTTTTAAAATACAAATTTGGTTCTCTGCGCTTCCGTATTTCGCTTTCATCGTTTTTATTTGAATTTGCTTCACTACTTACGTTAGTTGTTTATCGGTTTTGTACATACGATAATTTACGATAGTATTCAAATAATTGCCGTAATTCGTTAAAAGTAAATATTATATATATATATATTATATATATCCTAGTAAGTTAATAGTCTCACAAAAGATTGTTAAGGGCTTTTATTTCAGAATTCGTTTGAAAAATGTGTTTTTTTTTATTTTTAGATTTGCTTGTTTTTGAATATTTTCAGTTTAGAAAGTGGAAAACAATTATAGAGAACAAGAGGAACCATACCCAAACCCATGCAAAAGACCTTATAATAACAAAATAAGTAACGACACACGATTTCTCTACACTCTAGGTATCGCTTGCACAACAATTGCTTTCTTATGGCAATGAAATGAGTGTTATGCATCTTATTAATACAAGGTCTTTGCCCATACTAAGTATGCATCATGTTGACAAGTCTTTTGCTGGGTGTCTGATTGGAACATCTTGTTTTTTTTAGTGGGGTATACACGACGTTACAGCGGCCTGGCCGGTATTTATCATCTATTTCAACTTAAATATAACATATTTACAATTAATTTTAACATTGCGATTGGGGGCAATACATATACGTATCAGCAGCAAATGTATAAACAAGATCTTTTAGTGAAAAAAATATATAACAAGATATAGTTAAGATTTCGGGATTTACATTCATTTTTCTTTCAATTATTCAACAAAAGTTCGGATATACAAATTTGAAAACAAAAACTAAAGATAACAAGTTGTAAATGTGCAAAAGTGCAAGAGTTAAAAATAAAAGTAAAATAGAACCAATTTAAAAAAAGATATTGCGTTGTCTTCAGCTTTCTTCAAGTTTTTTTTATATACCTTATTCCTTTTTCATTCCAAGATATATTAGGGAAACTTTCATTTGCCGCTGCTGTAAGACATTTACCCCCAAATCGGCTGGCTTCATCCTCGTATATATATATCTAATTTAGGCTAACAGAAGGTGACACACTGTGTGGTTGTGGTGCTTAGACCAAAGTGCACAGATTGCGTTTGAAAAAAATAGAACCACGATGAATGGATTGCAGAAGGATCCCTAGGGTAACGATATCCTCTTTAGACGGCTGAATTGATGACCGCCTGCGTCGAGGCGGAACTACTGATGCTATTGGCCTGGCCGAAAGCTGATCCGGCTGAACCGGCAGCCGATGATGTGCTCGCAGTGGCCGTTATGCTCACCGCCGCCGATGTGGCCGATGTTCCTCCATCCGGATAACCACCCGAAGCTGGAGCCGGCGATAGCGACATGGTCGAGGACGAAGGTGAGGAGCAATCGCTTTGCACGCTCATTGTGGGCGAGGCGGCCACCAGATTGCTGCTGCTGCTCGTGTTGCTAATGGTCAACGGGAACTGGGGTGGCGGATTACTGGTGGGTGTGTGTGGAGACAGAGGCGACAGCGTGGATGATGTGGATGTGGGACTGCTCGTTGTAATAGCTGCGGAAGAGCTGTTGCTGTTCGTACTGGAGGTGGTTGTTATTGGGGCCACCGATGATGCGGCGGATGGCGGCGTGGTAGCAGCTGGCTGCGATTGCTGCTGGCTGGGATTTACGCCAGCGGCGGCGGCTGCCACGGCAGCGCGTTCACGCTCTCTATCGCGCTGCGGGCGGAACGCCTCACGCAGAGCCTCTACGCGTATCTCGTTGGGACCCCAGCGCGCATAACCGGCGCTGTTTTGCAGCCACACAACTTGGGTGCCCTGCATGCACTTGATCAGCACTTCGGATCTACAAAAAGGTGCAAAGAGTTGGTAAGGATGTACCCTGCGTTGGTTATAAATTTAGAGACTCACTTTTGCATCATGTGCTGGTAGCCATGCCTGTATTCGTGGGCCATGCCGAGGACCACCATGGAACGACGCTTGTACATGCTCTCGTCCAGTTTGGATATGCTCTTCCACTCTGGCAGAAATACAATAAAGCTGGAAAGGATGATGCACACATTAAAAACGGAATTACATAGAGAATAATCACATTTACCTTAAGGGTTCCATGGTATCGGTGAGCAGTTTGTCGATGTGCAGCAAGGAGGCCTCGATCAACTCCTCACAATGCGGCGGATTCACTTGGAAGGATCCAGAAACGGGCTTAAAGTCCAGGAAGGGCCTAGAATTAGTCAGAAGTTAGTTAAGCCTCTATTTAACATAGTTTAATGAGTTCGTGCTACTCACCCTCTGGAACCGAAGTAGGCATCCGTGTCGGCAAACGCCGAACAGTACTGGCGGAAATAGGAATTGAATGGCGAAGCAAAGCACTCGAAACTGACGCCAAAGTGCCGATGCAGGCACTCAAAAACGGGAACCGGCAGGGCCGCCTGTGTGAGCTCTGCCTCCTGGGAGGAGTTCAGGGCATTGCCCAGGAAGGTCTGATACCGCTTGAGCAGGCACCACACCCGACCGATGAACAGATCGAACTTCTTGTCGTCGAAACAGTTGTGGCGGTAAAGTTGTTCTAGCTTCTGCAGATAGGTCAGGTTGATGTACTGCGCATCCGGCTGGTTGATCGTGGCGGGCGTATACTTGATGATCATGTGGTCGCGATCCTGCAGATACTCGATCGCCGGCATCCGTGGCGATGGGACGGCAAACTGTATGGGATAGCACCACACCTTCTTCAAGTGCGGCGGTGGCGGCGGAGGCGTTGGTTCCGGTATTCCGTGCTCCTTGAGCAGCTGCAGATGCCGCTCCCTGATCTTCCGAGCATGATCCGCCGATAGATGATAGATCTTGACGCATAATGTTTCCACGGAACTCTTTACAGTTTCCACCAAATGGGGCTCACATTGACGCTTCAAATGAGCCAGTCGGTCCTGGAAATCCTCATAGCTGGCTCCCACGGTACGTCTTAGCCACTGAAACGTGTCCTCCACATTCCATTTGACCACCTTCTTGGATTCAGCCGGCGCCGAGCGGGATTCAATAATCTGCTTAGCTGCCTCGGCGTACCGCGAGAGCTGCTTTCTTGCATCCCCCGTAAACTTGGGCTTCACAATCTTGATGGGTATATCGGACATGATCTCGCGGTACATGGAGCTGGAGATCTCGGGCACACAACTGCTGGGCAGTAGCGGATCGCAGCCAGTGTCTATAACTTTGCGTTCCATTAGCCAGCGGTTAAATGAGTCACGCGGCGCCTTTATATTCTCTCGCCGCATGCACAGATCCTCGTAGGTCTTTAGTAACTTCATGCTGAAGGCCGCCCTTAGGGCCTCCACCTCCGGGTGTGGCTGCGGCAGCAGGGTGGGCGGACGTTCGACAATCACGGCATTGGTGCACACCTCCAGGTCCCAGGGTCCTGCCAGTACGAACTTCTTCATTGGCGGCCCGCCGCCCACATGGTGCTGCTGATTGGGATGGATGTGCATGTCGTCCGAGGGCCGGCGTTTCAGGTGATGGTGGTGATGGTGATGATGCTGCTGCTGCTGTTGTTGCTGCTGGTGCTGATGCATGTTTGGGGTCATGGGCGTGGCCCCGCCGGCATGACAGATGCCCAGCGGATCGGTGAGCGGATCGAAGGGCCTGTTGCCGGGCATCTCCCACAGCGATTCGCCGGTAACCTTGTTCCAGTAGTACGGCCTGTTTTCCCGTTTCGACCAGAACTTACGCCAGCCCTGGTTTACCAGCTCGGCGGTGAGCTCCTCGCCGTAGCCGCCGGGTCCCAGGGTCGGGGGCCCTTGAGGCGTATGTGCCATGCTCTCCAGCGGTGAGGGAGCATGTGTTTTCGTCGGCGTCGATGGGGAAGAGCAACTGGGCACCGGCGAGCTGCCCGCTCCGCTGCCCTGCAACGAATCCCCGATTATTGGTCCGGTGACCGTTGGCGCTCCGGCTGTTGGGGAAGGGGCTATGTTATTGGAGGCACTCGCTGTCAGCTGATCCCAGGCACTCTGCGCTGCGGCGCTGGCGGATGAGGAAGAGGCAGATGTGCTGGCCAAGGGCACCGGCGAGGAACCCATACCGGGCGTTCCCGTCGACGCAATCACCGAAGACGGCATTGCCCCCGCTCCCGTTCCCGCGACCAGGTTGTGCATATTGCTATTGTTGTTGGCTGCCATGCTGGACAAATCTATCTGCAAAAGAGAGAAGTAAACAAAAACAAATGTTTACAATCAGAGAGGAGAGAGCGCTGAGAGCAGAGCGACGGATTTGCTTGGGAGAGGCAAGGTGAGAAGATTGCGAGACAGAGAGAAGCGAATAACCATCAGTGTTGACTTAAAGAGATTTATTCAACACAGCGGGAAATACCATTATGTCTGTACCTTAAGAGCTAGCTTCTAATTATATCGGGTCTTTAAAGGTTTTAGTAACATTTCATAAATAAATTTGTACATTTATATGGTATCTGTATTAATGCAAAATTGAATATTCGATACATAATGTTTTGCATAAAAATATTGTTGAACACTTAAAAGTTTTAACAAGGATCGCAAAAAAGTTTAATTAAAACTTATTTTTAAATTTTTATTGTAAAATAATTGGGTTTCCCTATATTTTGTAGGCGAAATTAGAGTTAAAACAAAATATAAGCCAATTCTGGCCGAAAAACGGCTAGCTCAGCATGTGCAGCACAGCAGATAATGAAGTGAGCGCGCGTCGTAATCGAAGAAAGAAAGGAAACAACCACCCACCGGAGAGCTATAACTGCCGTTAGTCGGCAACAAAGACTCAGCGGAGCGAGATCGGGGACGCGCTCAGCGCGGACGGAATTATGCGTGGGGATCATGGGGGCCCACAGATTTTGTCTGCAAAATAATTGGAAATATACTCAAAAATAGTGGGAAAACGTACTGACACCAGCAAATTAAAAAGTTGCCGCCCCCCGCCCTTATAGGAAGCCAAAGAGAGGCGGAGACGGGGATGGGCGAAAGAGCGAGAGAGCAGAGTTGTCGAGAGAGCATGACAACAAAGTTCGCTCTCCGCTCCGTCGCACGAATGAGAAATCAAAACAAATTGCAAAAGAATAGAGATTTTCTGCCGTCGCCTTCGCTTCGCCTGGGTTATGTGTATATGTTTTGACGAGCGTGTACCTAAGCGTATGCGCACACCGCCACAAGCGGGAATAAAAAAATATACAAAATTATTTGCTGCACTCGCACACACACACACGCACTCACGCTGCACTCACACGGCGAAGCAAACATTATGCACGCCATATAAACAATTGCGAAAAAAAAGTTACACTTGGATTCGTGGCCCCCGATGGCTACGTCATAGCACTAAAATAATGGCGCGCTTTTTGTTAATGCACACAGATCGCAATGGCAAATTCGCTAAAATTAAAGAAAAGAGCATAATCACACAGGGAGGGTCCTTTAATTTAAACAATTCGCATGGGAGAGCGGGATCAGGAGCAGGGGGAGAGAAATAAACAACATTCTGAGTGCAACGAAAATTTCTCTACACTTTCTTTTTTGCACCCACCAGGCACATCAATATTTTCCATTTTATATACGCCTGCTGCCTGGCATCGTGTGGCCGTGTTTTTGAAACGCCATTTAACGCCACAAAACTCACCCAGTTTCAACTATCCTATTTAGATAAACACTCGCTACGTGTTTTCAAACATTTAGGCGATATCTGGACGTAAATATTCCCGCGATTTTCTATGGAAATTTACAAATAATTCTTCTGAAATTCTTTTTCAGCGACGACAATAGAGCTGTCAGAAAATCGATGACACTATCGATAGTAGCGATGTTTTGGCTCACGGCCCTTACTATCGATGATTCTAATTAGCATAAAAAGGTAACAAAATTGGCTAACTTAAAAAGAGAAATTGAAAAACTAATCGCAACACAAGGCACTTTATTAAAGGACAAATTATAAGAAGTAAACAAAGGCATTTAATATTTTTTACTTTACTAAACAGAAACGTTGTTTTTTTTTTTTTTTATGTAGAGCAAATTAAAAGAAAGCCTGATGAAATATCGATGAAACTATCGTTTTTCTTAGAGTGCTGGTGGAAAACATTGATGATGTTTTGGGGGAAAACACTGAGAGAAAAGTAGATTTTAACAAGTCTTCGGCAATGGTTTGTATAATAGATTGCACAGAGACGGACATGGCTAGATCGGCACGGCTGCTGATCAAGAATATATATATTTTATAGTTTCGGAAATGCCCCTACACAGCAAGGGTATAAACATATTTTAATAGCAAAAACTGACATTAGTATGTTGGAATGTTGTAATGTTTGTTTATTTTTTAATTTATTGTCTGAAGCTTTAAACAAATTTCTATGCTAATGTTGAGATCGGGCTTGTATCGGTTAATCAGGCGAAGCAGGTTGAACTTTTTCGCCTTGGAGTTGTTCGATTCCAGCTCGTACAAGGTCGAAAGATTGACCAGCAAGCTCTCGTTCAAAGACTTTTGGGGATTAAGGTTAATGGCGCGCTCGTACAGGTTTATAGCATCCTTCAGCTTGCCGGCGTATAGAAGGCACACTCCCATATTGTTCAGAATCATTGTATTGCCGGAATCCAAGTGCAAAGCCTTCTGGAATATCACATAAGCCTCGGGAAAATCGTTCTTAGCCACTGCAATGAGGCCCTTGTCCACCAAATCTCTCAGATCTGGAGAAGTGTTGCTGGAAATGAACAGAAAATATAAAAGAACGTTTCTCCACTGATTTGTTTAATAGCTCACATTTCCCGGAGTCTTCTTGAGACGGCAAACTTTTGTTCAGCTCCAAAAATATCACCTATTTGCAGGTAAATGCGTCCCCAAGCAGAGTACAAAGTCCGCTGCTCCTCCTTGCTCAGATTGGAACGCTTTAAAAGGGTTCCCTCCATGATGTCGTCTATCATACTGAAATTTTTCATCTGCAAATAAGTTGATAAATTAACAAGAACGTAAATTCGGTATATTCAAGCTTGATTCACACCATTAATCCACAGTTGATGATCGAGTGCAAAACCCTTTCGCATCGCCTCTGCCAAAACTCTTCAGCCGGTTTGTTGCGCAGATTTATGTAGTGTTCCATGATCTCCCGGCTGGTTACATGCAGTTGCGACAGCCTGTCGAGGGCTATGTGAGGCTTTCCCAGATATATCGGCAGCTCGGCCAGCAGAAGGCGGAACGAAAAGCACGCAATGGAGCCGCTCTTGCCATTGTACATCTCCGGATAGAAGTCGTAGAAGACATCTGGACTGGTTAGCTGGCCAAATGGTTCAGCTTCGGCACTCAGTAGCTCGAATTCCCCCAGTTTGGCCAAGAGGGCCAGGCGGGAGAACCACAGTTGAAGCGAGTGCGGCGAGTGCTTGGCCGGCTGCCCGGATCTTCCATATCCCTGGCCATAGATGGTTAGCAGGCGGCCAGTTAGATTCACAGCTGTGCGATAGCAACCGGCATGGATTAGGGTTCTCAAGCCGCGCTCATCCTGAGTGACATCGTCAACGCGAAGGATCTTTCGGTGGGCTAACTCAGCTTCTCCCAGGTGCTGGCTTACTGCAATGGTAATGGGATCCGGCTGCAAGAGATAAATATAATGTTTGCAAATGTCTTTGCGGGTATAATGCTTCCATGTCTGCTTACCAGATCATTCTGCAGATGAATTCCGGGCATTATAAGCTTGCCTGGCTCGCTCTCACGCGGCAATTCCCACAGACTTCGCACATCTTCGCCCACTTTTACAGAATCCTCTGCCTCGGGTGTCTCCACATATTCTGGTGCCTGGAAATATCCGGTGAACGTGTTGGACATCATGGTGGAGCTGGTGCTGCCGGCAGCGGGACTACCTTCTGCTGGCATCTCTTTGGGCTTGGGTTTGTTTGTCAGCTCATCGAAGAAGCTGGGTGGATCGTTGGCAAAATATTCGCTTATTTTATTAGACATTTTTCCAGAGCAGTGTGCCCGCCGGCTACTGCGGTCGTAAGCACTAAACGCCTCATTAAGATGGGTTGCGAAAGGTGGTAATTTTTTCTTGAGCAAACGGTCACGCTTTTTAAAAGACTCGATAGGAAAATCGTTAATTTTCAAAAATGACAAATTTATTTTGAATGTATAAATATTTTTGCGCCTATTGGTGGCTTTTAGTGTGTTACCGCTGGGTATCGTGTGGATTTTGGGTTTTTGCTGCGATTTGGATCGATTTTGAGTTTCTTAAAACAGCTCCAGTTTTCTAAATGTTAATTTTCACACTTTTACTACCCTTTCTCATTAAGATAATAGTTCTGATAAGAGTTTTATTCAATTCCACGGCTCTAAAAAGTTGTCTCCTTGCGCAGAAAAGTAAAAAGTACTTCTATATTGCCCGGAACTTTTTATTAATATGATTTTAAATGTTACATCTCTTCATTTATTTTACTTTAAAGTAATTAAATATCATTGTAAATTTATTTTATTTTTCCTGTTCTTTGTTTTTCCTTTAAAGTATAATAAGCTTTTAAGATAAATCCCACGTTAAGCTGTAAAATTAATGTTTAGACAAAGCTATTTAGAAATACCCATTCTGCATACCTCAAATAAAACCAACTGCTTTTATAGTAATTCGAATTTATTCATCTACAGCCATTACGTTATTGTATATACATATAAAGCAAAAATTATTTTATTATAAAGCTAACAAAATCATGCCATTTGATGACTAATTTTTCATTTGCTTTTTGTCCTAAAAGTAAAACGCCTCACGCCTTATTTACACAAACACAAAAAATACAGCCTCGCAGGGAACCGAAATTTATTGACCATTGAAAATGGTTTCGGGATAATAGCTGGGAGCATTGAACATACGCGGGAAGCCATTGCCATCCAATTGGCCCACAGGCAGGACTGACATTATATCACTGCAAAGAAACAAAGCAAAACAAATATATTTTTTATTTATTTATTACAGTAATTAATACAATAAGCATAAAGGAAATATTATTTTTCTTTTGAAATATTCCAAATTGAGACCCAAACAGAAACGATTATTTTTTATTTCTTTTGGACTCCATTATTTAATTTTCCACTTGACTGTTCCTAGCTATGAATTTTAACATAAAATAAAACACATTTACTCCACTTGTGAGTTCCAGTGCGTTATGTGATGCATGGTGTATGGTGCATGGTGTATGTGTGCTGCAATTTGACGCTTCTCCTGGGCAGGCGATGGATGCGATCAAACAGCGGGAGGGAGTGGTGATTAGGGGACAGGCGGCGGCACATGCTACACGCATGCGCTGCGTTAGGAGGAAGCCGGGGCACGTCCCAGGGTCCCTTGGCTCTATAAATATGCAGAGGACCGTGCAAGGAGCCGGGCGAAATTGGACATAAAACACGCTCAAGTGGGCGGGACTGGACGCACAAGTGCTTTACGGTCGCTAACAAACGATCTTTAATGCCAATTCCCAAACAATTGATTATATTCGTTCGGATTTCGAAGAGTTCTCTGTGCTCCACACGCTCGCTCTCAAGTGTTGAATGAATTGTTTTACGAGTTATGAGGAAATGGAAATGGGCAAGACCGGCCTAAACGTTTGAATTTGAGTGTTTGGAGTTAAGGGGAAGCATTTATGTAAAAACGAAAAACGGACTACACGCAAAACGATAAATATAAATATTAAAAATGAACTAGAAATATAAAGAACACTTTAAAATATTAGGTCCTGTTAGAACTCGTTAAAAAAACTATATAAATTCCTATTTACAGACTAGAAAATAAGGACAAATGTTAGGTAGCAAAGAATGTAAAGTCAACATTACTTTTAATATTATAATATTGGTGCTGAGACTTTAACGATTTTTAAAAACAATTCTAAGGTTTAATAAGTAACTCTGACAACATAATTGCCAATATTATTTCCTATAATTTAAATGAACAATCGACTAAATTGTAATCAAGTTTCACTTGGTCTTAAAGTAAATGTTCTCTATTATAAGTCGAAGTAAGGATCAACTTACGGTCTCTGCTGTGGCGTTCGATCCCTTTGACGGCGGTTCTTGAACCAATTGGACACCTGGGTGAGCGTGAGGCCGGTCTTCTTGGCCAGCGTCTTCTTTTCGTCGGGCGTGGGATAGCGATTGGTCAGGTAGCAGTCCTTGAGGGCATTCCGTGACTTCTCCTTGAAGCAGTACACTGTCTCCTCGCCATCCCAGATCGTCTTGGGCAGTGGATACTTTTTCCTTAGTCGATATTTGTCCACGGCTCCAAGGGGTCTCCCGCGCACCTTTTCCGCCTCCTTGTAGTGTGCCTTAAACCAGAGATTCTGTAGATCCACATGATACTTCATGGAGAAGCAGTGCGTCTCCAGCAGGTTGTACAGTTCGTGGAATTGCCCCAGATTGTAGGCAACCATTGCGCGTGCCCGCAGCACACTCTCGTTGGTCTTAAAGAATTCGGAGGGAGGAAGGCTGCACAGGAAGGAGGTCAGCTTCTCGATGTCGCCCTTCTGCTGCAAAGCCTCGCACATGCACTGGATCTAGAAGGAAATGGGATTAATAATAAAGGATATTTATAGAGGATAGAACACCTCTTTTATGGCTGTCATTATCTTACCTGATCCGTGGAGAACTGCAGCATTTTGGCATCGATGGGAAAGCTTCCAACGGCGGACATATTGTGGGCAGCCGTGAGATTTGATATGAGATGACCGCCGCTTCCTGGATTGCCGCCCAGGCCGCTACCGGTCCTTGACAAGCCACCAACACCGCCACCGCCGCCGCCGCCGCACAGGGAATCCGTCTTGGTGTTCCCATTGAGATCTCCCAGATTGCCGGCGCAGCCGTTCTCAAAGATAATGCTATTTAGGCTGGGATAGTGTGTGGGCGTGGTCGCGGCTGTGGGCGGCGGTGACTTGTCGTAGTCGTTGGTTATGTCCTGAAATCTTCGCTCCAGCAGATGATCCTTCTCCGCCGTCTCATAGGGTGCAAATTTATCCAATTGCAGTACGGTTTTGCATGAAAGGTTGCCACGATAACCTAGGGAAGGAAGGGAAATCATTACCATTTTGACTTCTATGGGAAATCCCCAGACTGTAAAAACTGCAAGAAGTTCTTTCTCACGTGCCATTTCGGTGGTCAATGGAAAGACCCGGACCCCCTCCAGCTCTCTCTTTCCCCAACTCAGAAATGTGACTAATCGAATGCCTGACATGACTGAAGAAGCAGTTGTGCTGTCTTTCGACACCTCAGACGGCAGGCAGGGAAACGGGGGAAAACGGGGACTGTGGATCATATTTGAGGCCCGAAAGAGACATCGAGCAAATAAATAAATGCGATATGCTCCACACACACAAGTGCACAAGCGAAGTCAGCGTGTGGATGCAAGTATAAATATGTAAATATTATAAAACATAATGCATTTGATGGTGCATTCGCTTGGGATTAATCGAAGTTAGGGTACCCTGGATTAAATTTAGGTATTTTTATATCTATAAAATTACTTATTCTTTTAAAACAGAAACTTCTAAATACAAGATTCTATCTTAATTTTTGGGTACTATGTTTTGTAAAATATCTTAAAGTCTCCCCTTTTTTTTGCTGGACAACTGGACAACCCAACCGTATACCCTGCACACATGCAGTCCTCAAAAATGTGTGCTTCTCAGCAGAATTGTAGTCCCAGGCTTTAATTGTTTATGCAGCGCCGCACTGACGCCTCTGTCCGTCCAGTAATCCGATATCGAACCAGGTCTTGGCTCTAGAACTCCAACGATAAGACTAGACCTAGTTGGATCCGATCCCTGTATATAGCCATAGATATGTCTAGGGATCCGGTGGCACCTCTACACTTACCAGCATTGGGCAGGAAGAGTGATCCGTAGGCCATTGGTGAGCTGAGATTGTCCTGTTGCGCGGCAGAGTGATCCGAGGATGTGCCGCCGGAACTGGTCGAGTCCAAGTCACCGCTGATCGAGGCCGACAGATTGTTGGTATCCATATTCTTTTCGAACATTATCCTGCGGTAAGTGAACTCAGTTCACCGGTTTATTAAATTTAAATTCTTAAATCACTTTACACTTTAGTTGTTAAGTTATTAAATAATGGGATTTTAGGAGTGCATTTTATTCGTTTTGATTATATTTTCACTTTGATTTTTTAGTATTTTAAGATTGTTGGATTGACATTTAAACTTGTTTAGTGATTAATATGTAAAATCTCTGATTTAAGTTGTAACTTTTTATAAATAATATTTGGTTTCAATTTAAATTTTAAGTTTTTTGGCTTTTAAATATTTTAAATTTTTACTTTAAATTAGTAATTTTTATAATAATCATTTTTTTGTAGTATTTTTTTTAACACTCCGATGGTTTATATTCTAATTAAAGATTTTAAGCTATAACTTTTTATAAACGAAGTTTGGTTTTAATTTAAATTTGAAGTTTTATGGCTTTTAAATAGTTTAATTTTTTACTTTAAATTAGTGATTTTTATAATACTAATTTTTTAGTTTTTTATTTAGCACTTCCGATGGTTTAAAGTTTTATTAAAGTTCTCTAAACTTAGGTTTTTATTTTGATAAGCTCACAAATTTAACTATTTTACTTTCAATTTTAGTTGTAACTTTTTGACATTTCATTGATATTTGGCTTATAGATTATTCGTATTTTTATTTTCCGAACTTTATTTATTTATTAATTCTTTAATATTTGGTAACTGAGGAACTTTTTTTTTTATAAATATTTTCTTAAACACCGAGAATCTCCTTGCGACTTGACGCGTCCGCTCTTCAAACTCAACTGCAAGCGACCGAAAATTGCATTCCAAGGCTGCGCGTGTTCCGTTTCATTCCGTTCCCGCTGCTGTGGCCTGTGGAACGCGGTGCTGGGGTGGAACGGCCACCGTTAACTGGCTGCAATCTGGCCAATTTTTCGGGGGTGGTTCCGCTTCCGTTTTGTCCTTTGCACGAGGGGCGTGTCCGGTGTCGGCCATTTTGTCGCATTATCTGCGAATTGTGCAAACTTCTTCGCATTGTTCTTGTTGTTGTCTTCAGTAGGGGCAGCGACGGAGGGTCTTGGATTTGGAAACATCATGACCTCATTAGCGCCCCGAAAGTGTCTAATGAATGCCCCCGGTGTGTTTTTTTACTTCTCGGAACTTACATTAAATTTCTGTGACATTGCTTCAGCGAAGAGTCTTCTTCAACTTGATACCTTAAATAATAGTTACAGCCACAAATTTGATTGCCTTAAAAATGGTTTGAGATACATTTTTAGATAAACTTCTCACATAAATTTTAAGGAGCTTTAAAAAATGTGTTTATTGGTAATTGTTCTTTAAATTCTTTAGCGACTTTGAGCTTATTTTTAGACATATTATTAATTAATATAATATTTTTAATTATAATTGGAATTCAATTTCTTTATAATAAAACTTCTTCAAAGATAAGAAATATGTTTAATTTTTTATCAAAAAAGATTAAAAGAAGATCTTCAAAGATAGAAAATATTTATTACTTTAAGAAATCCAGAGAAATTCACTGTCTTTTTTCCCAAATTTTATGCTCTAATAATACAAATATGGTTCGAGATATATTCTTACATTAATTTGAGAAGGTTTAAAAAATGTGTTTAATGGTTGTTGTTCTTTAAATTTTTTAGCGACTTTCAGCTTATTTTCAGACATATTATTATTAAATATTAATTTTTAATTATAATTGGAATTCGATTTCATTATAATAAAGCCTCTACAAGGACAAGAAATATGTTAAATTTTGTTATCTGAAAAGATGCAAAAAAGACCTTTAAAGACAGAAAATATGTTTTATTTTTCATCGCATAAAGTTACTTTAAAAAATCAAGAGAAAATTTTATGCTCTAATAATACAAAATTATTAAAGAACTTTAACAGTGAGATGCAATAGGTATTTAAAGTCAGACTGGCTGCAATTTGATGCTCGACTGAGTCTGGGATCTGAGAAATTCCTCCTTTGCTGGGATGCTGCTGCTGCTGCTGCTGCTCATCTAATGGGATCAAATTTCAATTACAAAACGCTCCTCGACTGCATTCAACGCGAACTGGAGAGAGGGAATAAAAGTGAAATAAAAGTGACATGTTAAAGGTGACAATCCACAAAAAGGCCAAACAATTGCGTTGCCCCAGGAACATGAACCAGGACAGAAACAGGAGCACACTCGCACTCGCACTCGCTGGGAATTCATTAAGCATCAAATTGGGAGGGTTGACGATTTCGTCACACTCGCAAATCCCCTCGACGCAGTCCCAAAAACCCAGATTTGTCACAGCCAACATCAACGCCGAGCACCCCGAGAATTATCACCAAGTTATATCCCCTCAATTCACATGCCCTCATCCTGGTGAAGGTTCTGAGTCACAGGTGTTGAAGGCTATTACAGATTAGGACTATTTATCTGGAGGTTTATCAACATTATTTTTTTAGATGTAGAAAAATAAATGTAGGTCTTGGTTAAAATTAGGAATTAAGCCTTATAAGATTACATTCCGATAAGTGCGTTCATGCTGCATAAGTCTCTTGTGTATTTTATTCTTTGTTATGTCCTTAAGTTACTTGTTTATATTATTTTAGTTATTAAAAGGCTCTTATTTTGTAAGTTAGGTAAAGTCCATAATTTCATCTATATAATTAAGAGTATAATTAGTTCTTTAATCTTTTTAGAACAGCAACAAACTCCCAAGTTCCCTTTCCTTCTCGCTTGCTGTTGCCTGGCAACACCCTCGGGTGTTGGAGGTGTGCCCTTTAATTGACCGCAGTGAAAGGATTGTAATCTCAGCTGGACTAATTCCATTATTAAAATCACGTGGCAGGACTTAACTGTCAAAACAAAGTTTTTTTATATGTTTTTTTTTTTAGAGCTCAGTGGCAAACGCGTCTTTTGGTTCCCACACTATCGTGTTTGGCTGAGCCAGCAGATTTTTTCTTTCTTTCGTTTGGTGTCTGTTTCCTAAATAATGCAAGCGCATGAATGCAACTCTTTCGCATTGCATCAAATAAGTGGAGTTGCACGCTCTTAAAATTTGAAAAAAAAAACACATAAATATTTTAAAAAATTTTAGATTAGATTTAGATTAGGAAGTTAAGGTTAAAGAAATTGTTTGGATTTTATGTGGTTTTTTAAGAAAGAAATCTTAGGAATAGTAAGGATATATGTATGCATGTTGGGAAAAGAGGAATTAATTTATAAATTATAAATTTGGGCTCTATTACAAATGCGGAGTTTGGTTTTCTGGTCTAAAATATAACCTTCAAGTTAAATATTTATAAATAACAAATTTTTAAAATTATTATCATGTAGAAGTACTTTGTATTTATATTTTGTAAAAGCTCAAGACAATAAATAACTTCAAAGTAAAAAATAAAATCAGAAAAGACTTTATTCTTTATAATATTTCCCACAATGTAATAATTTTACATTCTATCCAATGGATTAAACATAGCAGAATTTACTATTCATATTATACTCATTTTTTTATACATTTTTCATGTATTTATAATATAATAATTATTATAATCTATTATATAATATATATTAACAGTAATATTTTGTTGTATTTTTCCTCAAGTGTCCTTTTATCTATCTAAATTTTACATCTACTCGTTCCTCAACTTGTCGTAATCCTCTTATTGTATGATCACTTCCTGCCAACTAAGTAGCTCCTCTCACATTTCAGACTGAGTTTCAACCAACTTTTTTGCATTATCGAGCATTATAATTCTTTCAGTTCGGATATACTCGGAAATTCCAAGGCACTTGGCGATAATCTCGAGCTATTACTCAATTTTCCATGCAAAAACTCCGTCAAGTTCTTTTCAAATTGTACATTTACTTGTAACTTCTTGCATAACCATTTGTGGCTGGCCAGCCCCTAGATTTTGAATTGCTTTTCAATGGTTTTCCATTGTAGTTGGGCATTGTTCCAAATTGCTTAACTTCTCGCAAAAAGGAGACAGGACACTCGAGAGGATATTTAGCAAACGTCATCATTCCAGAGGAGTAAGAGCCCGGTTAATCCCCCAAATTCCAGCGAGAATAGAAAATAGAGCAGCCCAGAAAACAGCTTACCATCTGTAATCCCAAAATTCCCAACAAAAACGCGTTTTGTATGGCAAGGTGTCACCTTGTCCCGATGCCTGTCTGCTGCTGCTCCCATTCATGCGGAGGATTCCCTTATCCGCCTGTCGATCACACAATAATGGGTCAACCGAGGGGATTATGTGTGGGAGAGTCTTTGTCTGGCAATGCCAAATGATTTTCGCACCTTTTCGATGAAAAATCGAGTGTTGTCTGGGTGTTACGCGGAGCCAGAAAATGGATATTTATAGGGACATCTCAGGAGAATCCAATTAATTGTGGTTTATAAACTGTTTAAATTGTAAAATAATAGTAAAGTAAAGTTGGAACTAAATAAATTGTAGGTTGAATGATTTCTTAGGGCATTTAACTAAAAAGCCTGATACCCAGAGTTTAGTGTTTATAATTATAAGCATAAAAAACCTGGCATATAAACAGCGATTTATTTAAGTCTCTATAATCTGTATATGATAACATTTATTTACTTAAAATTCTGGTAATATAACCCATTTATTTTTGTATTTCTTATTAAGAATAGCTCTTAGCTAATAGGCAAAGCTAACAAAAATTATTTAAAGATACATCCAGCTGACAAACCATTGCTTTCTCTTCGCTTGCCGCCAAATCAATCAATGCCTCGTGAGTTTCCTTCATTAATTTCAAACATATGCCGCGATACTTGGGGAAAACAACAATTTCCACAGATAATTGGGCGGGCAGGCTGAGTGACTACAAGTAGTCCGATTTCCTCCCCCATTCCATTGCCGTGTAAAACGATCCTTCCTTGGCAACCGCTAGCTCATTATTCTCATTAATAAAAGCTTCACTTCCCTCTCTCCATGCAGCCAATAAATAACATAAATACAACTCTTTTTTCAACTTCAATTATTTGTGACTCCATGAATATGAAAATATATTGTAATTGATGGTTTGTGTTTACCTTTTGAATGGGACACTTCCATTGAAAATGAAAACTTAAACGGAATTGCAAACTGAATCCTCTGATGGCAATCATTCTTTTAGATCAGTTTTACATTTTTTTTGTTGCTAAATATAAATGCCTTGAGTTCTTGGAAAATCTCTCTGCTTTTTCAATGGATAGAAGGTGAAAGGATGTTGATAAGATAAAATCAAGGAAAAAAGAACCATTCATAAGTTGGTTTAGCTGGAGGTACCTGAAATCGAAAGGTTTTCTGGTGTTTAAAGTCTGTCAGTTTGGATAAAATTTAAATTTTACTATAAATTTTTGTTTTAAATTTCTTCTAAATTATTTGAAACCTTAGAAACAAACTTTGCGAGTTTTTATATAAACAAAGCTGCAAGAAATAATATATATTTGCTAAAATATCTTAATGATATGATGATGTTTATTGCATTATCTAATTCAATCGTTATCTTTCAAGGCTAAATAGTTTGTTTAAAATAAATCCATAATAAGTTATTTTAAATAACATGTACTTCTCCCCTCAACTTTAAATAATAAAAAATGGGTGTGCCTAAAAAAATCGGTTTTTTCTAACGCCTTCATTAACCCAAAATTCTACAAATTGAACACTCTTGGGACACAATTAGTATACTTTTTTTGTTGTATTTTTTATTTTGGACATATGCTTTTCTCCTGGCCACAAAATGAGCAAATAAATCATAAATGTTGCATTCAGCGTAATTGAGCGCCGCACCAACCCTTAAGTTGAAGGGTCCCTCGAAAGCGGGAGGAGGTGTGTGCGTGTTTGTCACCATGACTACAATTCTGTGAAACAAGAAAAACAATGTAATCCGATCTGGATTTTGGAATGTGCGTAATATTGTGTGCGGAGAGTGTTGTAGCTGAGAGAACTTGTTGGAAATTTTAGGGGTTGTAATGACTCCGCCCCTGAGGGAATGGTTGGAATCGAAACACCAGGGATGGAGGATAATGAAAGTGGAACAGATTTTAAGTGGAAATTTAGGATTTCAATGGAAACGGGATTCCTATTACTATATTTAAAGTAAGATAACTTTTCATTTAAATTATTTAATAAAATAATTTCTGCATCTCATTCAGATCTCATTATGTTCAATGTATCTTTATTTTATAATTTTCAAAGGAAAATATTATAAAAATGTACATATATCATTTGGTTAATTTTTGACATTACTTGCCATTAATTGCCTTCTCTCATTTTCTCGTTGACTCTATCTATCTCCAATTCTCTCTGTCTCTTTCTCTCTTTTAATATATTGGTCTGCCTCTATATACACATATATTTTGCCTGATGAAAATTGTATCATGTATCATGTATTCCCATCTATCTGTTTATATCTGTCTCATTTTATCTATCTCCCTCTCTATCTGTCTCTACCCGTCGCTATTTGTCTTCCTCTCTCTATCTGTCTCTGTCTCTCTATCTCTATCTATCTTTCTATCTCTCTCTCTATATATTTACCTCTCTCTCTCTCTCTCTCTCTCTCTATTTGTCTCTGTCTCTCTTTATCTATCTATCTCTTTCTATCTATCTATCTATCTCCCTATCTCTCTATCTATTTACCTCTCTCTCTTTCTCTATTTGTTTTTGTCACTCTCTATCTCTTTCTGTCTGTATCTATCTCCCTCTCTCTCTTTGCCTGTCTCTCTCTCTATGTCCCTCTCTTTATCTCTCTCTGTCTGTCTCTCTCTTTCTGTTTCATTCTCTATCTCTCCCCCTCTAAGTATCTCTTTCTCTCCCAATCTATCTTTTTCGCACTGCTCTTCCCCACACACTCTGAGACTATAAATAGAGGCATGATCCTTGCGCCTCCCTCAGTCTGTCGGCGGCTTTCCTCCTGCTCTGACCTATAGCTTCGGCCCAAGAAATGTCACTTGACCATCTATATCATTCTGGATAACCCGGAGGAGTTCCACTTCCCTGGAACTGTGGGAAGTCTAATAATAAACTCTGTTCTCAAAAGAGTTAATCAACGATGACTTCCAGCAAGGTCAAGGCCAAATGTGCATCCTTTGTGGTAAGTCTTATTTATAATTTTAATATTTCATTTGACCAAATGTTTCCTTTCCAAATTAAGCTTTCTTTATGTTAAAACAATCTTTGTTGTAAACAGATTTAATATATTTAATAACAACATACAGAAATCAACATCAATAAACAACATAGAAACATAGCAACTAATTAAGTAATTAACAAGCTAAAATAATAAACAATTTAAGAACGATAAAAACAAACTCAAACATCCTTGGCTATTCGCCGTATCTGGCGATAGTTGACGTCCGCCAATCGAACACTATTACCCACTGTGGCCAAGGGTTTCATGAAGTTATTGATGGACTCGGCCACCGGCTCCAGGATATCCCGCATAGAGCACAAAACATTGTAGAGAAAGATCAAGGGGGGCTGCAGGTAACCATTAAAAATCATGGTCAGCAATGGCTTCACCAGGTAATCCGAGGTCATGTGCAGGAGTCCCACAATCAGCGTGTTCACCAGGGAGTATAGCACAAAGCGGTAGCTCTGCAGGACGAAGGCCACCACGAAGGCCACGCCGATGTGGAGCAGGCCAAAAAGCTCTGCCCAAAAGTGGGTGGCATATGTGGTGGCCCGATCCGCCAGGACAATGGAATTGATCTTGGGATGGGTGTCAGTGGTGCTGAGATACTCGGCGCAGCCATGCTCAAAGGGATAGATGCCGATGCAGGTGTGTCGGGTGGCCTCCTTGCGATTCCACAGCGGCTCCGGCAGGTCATCGATAATGGCCTTCTGCTGATTGTGACACTTGCACATCTTGTCCAGCGACTGGAACAGGCGGCCCAGCAGTCCCACCTTCTGCTTCGGCACCTGTGCCGCCTTGTGGGGCTTGGAGCGCTCCTTCAAGTTTGGCGCAGATCGCTTTGGCACAATCACATGGGGTCGCTTTTTGTTGTAGCGCTGGAACTCGATCCTTTGTGGCTTGACCTTCGACTGCTGGAGCAGACTCTGCTCCGGCTCCGCGTGCATCTCGTACAGCGTTTGTGGGGAACTGGAGCTGCCAGCCACCGTAGTTTCGGACATATCTCCGGCACGATCGGTCTTGAAAATACTATATTGTGTGGAGGCATGTTGATACACATCCGAGTCGCTGGATGAGTTCATCCGCGGCAGTATCTTCTTCAGCGGGGACTGCATCTTCGCCGTTACGCCCACATGATGCATTTTGATCAGATTCGACTTGGAGGTGGAGCCATTGGGATCGGTTGTCTCGGACATTGGATTTTCGGGTTTGTTTCGGTTTGTTTTCAAGTTCTCTCTCGGATCTAACTGACAACTGGGGGGGATATGGAATGGCCTCAAATACATTTTAAAGCTAAGCCTAAAACGAAACGAAAGTCCATGCCAGCATGAGTGTTTTTTATTTGAATAACTTTCTTGGTTCTTAATGATTCATGTGCACTTTGCATGGTATAGTTTCCTTTTTTTATTATTTTTATAATAAATACATTTTCTTAGTTTTTATTATCAAAGTTTGTATTAATATTAGCGTAGTTTCCTTGGTATAATAGTTCCACATATATATGTTACATAACTTACCAATTATAATTACTTATTTTTTATCAAAATGCAAAATAAGAAAGTCCAGTTAACAAGAAAAAACCTGTTATCAAACTAAGAAAATAGTAACGATCGCAACGATCATTGCACACTCCACAATTTAATCTCAACGTTAAAGTTTAAATAAAAATAATTTATATTTATCTAAATAAAAATATCTAAACTTGTTTAATAAATAACTACCGTTACTTATATCTGTATGAATATCTGATACTTAAATTTCAAAGCTGAAATTGTTTAAAAGTGAGTATTAAAGAAATGAGAAATATTCTTAAAATACAACGATAAGCAAAAACTACTAACAATTATATTAATTGGCAGAGCAGCGATTAAACAATGATTAAAAATAAATCTAAAATAAATCAATTCATTATCGAAATGGAAACTTTGAAAAGGGTTAAATATTATCGCACAAATAGGTTCCCATGGTTCTTGATAAGAACGCAGCTATCATTGCAGTTCAAACCTTTGACAGAGTCGGTGGCAAATTTTCGTAGCGCAAATATTTAGCACATTTCAGTGAAGAAAATAAAAGTGAAACAAATAAAATATAGTAAAGAGAATATATTGAAAAATGGGAAAGAGAAATAGTGAGTGGACTTAATATGAATAAATAAAATAAACTTAAATTAAAGTGTTTAAAATGTTTCAGAATATAAGCCACAAGAAGTGAAACCTGTTGTGGCCTCACACACACAACCACAACCACGAGGTAAGTGTAATTGATAAAAAAAGAAACAACAGTCATTTTCGATAGATAACGCTTTTCCGGGGAGTCACCACATTTGTTTTCGCTGTGATGAAATTCAGTAGGTGGCTTCTAGAAGCTTTCCTTACCTGGTCACATATATAGAAGGGAATCAAGATATGGATTTCCTATTTCATTATTTCTCTTAAAATTTTAGAACTTTCACAATTATTTAATTTTTTAAACTTCTTCACTCTTATTTACTATAATTCTCTTTGAAACTAAACCGATTTACTTTACTTTGTGATCAATACTTGCAGTTAGCTCACAAGTGGGACAAGGCCCATTCAGCTCTGGAAATGCTGGAACGTCAGGCCGCCAGCAGCAGCAGCCTCACGGACAGGCCCAACCGTGGAGGACCCAGCCGCAACAGCAACGCCCACAAGGACAACATGGTGGCGTCCACCAAGACAGATCAGGATGGGGCGGTCAGCAGGGAAGGCAGCAACAGCGGGGGCAACAAGGAGGTCGCCAGCAACAGTCACAGGGACAGCAAGGTGTCTACCAGTCAAGCGGACCACCTCAGCAGCAAAATGCCTCTCAGCAAGATCCACCAGGAGAGCAGGGACATGGTCCGGGTCTACAAGTTGACAAAATCAAACGTGGTACAATTGGCGAGCCCGGAAAGGTAGCTGTTAACTATCTGGAGATCGACATGAAGGAAATGCCGGAACACGCCTTTCACTACGACGTGAAGATCCAACCGGAACGACCCAAAAAGTTCCACAGAGAAGCATTTAAGCAGTTCCGCG
>VNJR01000732.1:0-17063 GCA_008042585.1 Drosophila punjabiensis
ACACGGCCACCGACGATCCATCAATGTACTCGGCTAGCTTGTACTCGGCCACCCACAGAATGGGGCTGCTCGGGATTAGTCGTGAGGGGGAGAGAGAGCAAACAAGAAACGTAATCAGGTTGCGGGGTCACGGGGGAGTGGATAATGGATAATGGATATGGTTGGAGCCAGGAGGTTGAAGAGTAGAGCCCAGAGAGGCAGGAGAAGGAAGAAGGCAGAACAGAGACAGAGGATGACGATGGACCGATGACGATGAACGAGAGGTTAGCCAAGTCTACTGAACCAGAGTTTACGTCTCTAATGAACCTGTCTGGCCTAGGAGCGATTTTCGAGACCCGAATGCACAGATGCGATTTGTATTGCCTGGGAGCAACCAGATTTGAACAATCCCTTAATATCTAGGCTTCAACGAAAGATTATCTGGTTATTTGAAGGCGGTCTATAGTGTTATTAAAAAACAAAATAATTTAAATTTTAAGAAGAAGTTATGTTGCTTTACAATCCTATCTAGCATTTCTGTTCGCTTGGTACTTCGCGACTTGTAACGTATCAATATTTATGAATAAATAAAATAAATAAATAAATACTAAAGCAGACCAGATGAGGTTTATTAACAAGAAGATTTAAGGAAATGAAATAAAATGGTATCACGAAAAGAATTATATTTTTAGAAATGTGTAGATATGTATCATATGCTAATGAAAATGCGTTTAAAAGAATGTAACTTTGAGGTGAATACATTCTTCTTAACTCACAAAAAGTCCCTATTTATTTATTTAGTATATGTTATTAAAGAAAAAGTCCCTATTTATTTATTTAGTATATGTTATTAAAGATTCAACGAATATTAATGAACAGATGGAATATGATGATGAATATTATAACAAAAAAAATAGCCCTTTAGGATGTGTGCAAATATTTTGTTATCAAACAAACGAGTTTAAAGTTTCGTTTATTTTGGGTAACCCGAAACGCAGATTAAATACTTCCCCGGCCCGAATCTTCGCCGGCTAGACCTGGAGATATGACAGGCAACAGGCGGGGACAATATGTATTTCCTTTTTTTTTTCTGACGATGATCCAAGCGTGTTGGACGTGCGTCAGCGATGTGCCCCGCCCCCATGGCATAGCTACGCCCTTAGGCTTCGTGTGGCGCGTCTGTGTGAATGTGTTTTAAAATGTTTGCCCGCCGCCTCCGATGGCCGAAGGCTTCTTGTGTGGCGTAATTAATGGGTCTCGGTCCGGGATTCCAGTAGTGACCCCACCAAGAGGGCAGCCCAAAAGGGGGTCAGTGGCCGAGCCGACAATGTGCTGTTTATTTCATTGTTATGGACGCGGCAAGATTTGCAAAATTAAAAAGGGTCGCCGGTCGCCGGTCGCTGGTCGCCCTTCGGAGAACGTCCTTGGTCGCGACCATGGACATACAATAATAAAGTGTCAATGAAATGAAATCCATGATAGCGGACATCGGTGCTTATTAAAGATGACAGGGCGCTGATAACGGGGAGCTTCCACTCGGACAATGACCGAGTCCGGAACAGGAGGCGAAGGATGTGCGCGGAATGTGGGTGTGGTGAGGTATTGGGAAGAAGTGGGAATGGAAATAGATAGGGCAGAGAGAGAGCGGTAACAGTCACAGTTTAGCATTTAAATGGACACCCAGATGCCAAACAAAAGGCGAAACACCAATACCAGAAATTCCTTAGTCCAAATAGAATGGAAAATAAACAAAAACGAGAAACGGGGGAAAAAGATGCGGAAACGGATACGAAAACCCAAAAACAAAACACAAATCATTAAAATGACGGCGATTGACACTTATAATTAATGAGCGAGGCACCGAATGCTTGGCCGCACAAAATGAATAAATGGAAATAAGCCATAAACTAGATCTAACCAGGATAATGACGCATATACTATTTACAGAAATACCAACACCAGATAGCATGCAATGAAGTAAGTACGATTTAGAAATTATAAGGCTAATGTTTAATTAAATTCAAGAAAAACAAAGGAGCGGGAGCAGTAGTCCGGGTCCCATTGCACCGCCTCCAGACAGAGGAATACCGAATGCTTACCTCGTAAAGAGCGCAGCAATGCCCCAGGCCAGGACGCAGATGAGGATGGCCCGCCCCTTGGTGCAGACGTAGCCGGCCTTTAATGGCTCGCAGATTGCGTAATATCGCTCGAACGAGATGGCCAAGATGGTCAGCACGCTGGCGTGCGCCACCGTCAGCTCCACGAACGGCACGGCCTTGCCTGGCGGGCGGATGAGAGGATAGCACAGCAGTTAATTAGGCCGGAGAAAATAAACAGACCAGTAGGAGTAGCAGCACTTACACATCTCATGCCCCAGGACCCAGGTCTCTGGGCGGGTGTTGACCTCCACGAGGACGGTGGGCGTGCAGACAAGGAGCACCAGCAAGTCGGCGATGCTCAGGTTGGTGAGGAAGATGTTCGTGGAGTTGCGCATATCCTTCGTCTTGACAATGACAATGGGCACCTAAGAAGGACATGATTTTGAAGTAGAATAGAACTTTTTAGTGTCATTTATCTATACTTCGAGATGCCCTATAAATGTCTATTTCATTTAATTTGATTATTTTCCAACTAAAATCAGTAATTAAACAAGTAATTGTTGCGAAACTTGTTTGCAACCACAGAATGTGTGCTACGAAAAAGGCTACAAAACTTTACAAAAGTTTACAAAGAGTTGAGAGTACGCAAAGTTACATCTCTTGGGAATTTTAAAATCAAGTTAATTTAAATTGTTCCGAATAGTTTGGAGCACTCACCATAACATTGCCCACCACACCCAACAACATGATGACTATGCAGAAGAACATGGCGGTTGTGCGGATATACGACGGAATCTGTGGCAGCATCTGCTCAGCATCGGCATTGGCATCGGTGCCGTCCTTGGCTGTTGCTGTTTCTGCTGTGGTTTCTGTAACTGCTTCTGCTGCTGCTGCTGCTGCGGCGGTGGAGTTGAAGTAGGCGTTGTTGTGGCGGTCAGGGCCGTCGGCTGGAATACGATGAGCTGGGTGGTGTGGGCCATCGCCGCCACTAGCAGCGCCACGGGATAGCCCAGCCTGCTGCGACGACGACGCGGCTGAGGCGGCGGCTGTTGCTGCAGATGTTCCTGCTGCGGCGGGGAGTGCATCTTGGGCGTGGAGCAGGAGGGCGGGCAGGAGCAGGAGTAGCAGCAACAGGCGGATCCTAGGGCCTACGCCAATGCTGGTCAGCCGTGGAAGCTGCCCAAGCCTGGCCACAGCGACGCCGAGGCTGCCCCTCAGAAGTGTCCTCGCTGTCCTCGTCGTCGTCCTGCTGCGGCAATCGGAATGTATGGCTCGCAATGGGAATCACAGGGGCAACATCTCTCTGGATGGATTGCTGCAGCCGCCACCGCCCGCTGTTCAATTAAGTGGGTAACGCGGGGCTGTCCACCCCCAAATCCGGCGTAATTGCCCGTCCGGCAAGTTTATGCTCACGCTTAAATACGCGCTAATGAAATTAGGATGTCCAACGGCCTCTCGGATACGCTCCTATCGCAGGATCCGGATCCAGGGGCATTAAACAAATCAATCAGAGGGGCTTTGCGGTTGTCGTCCGTGGTCTGAAGTGGTCCTGGAATGGCAACGGGATTAGCATTTAAGTGTCCGGCCCAGGATCAGGAAATAACCGGCCATCGAAAACGCCGGCGGCTAACTAACGATAATGAATGAAAAGTTCATTAGGCGCACTGTCATTTACATAACATTAGAGCGTCCGGCCCCCCAGCTGAGGCTTCTCCATCTCCGCTCTGCCATAAACAAGCTCATCACAACGGCTCGGGGGTTCCTGACCAGGCGGCACTCGTCCGGAACCATCCCGACAGTGGCGTGGTCCGCCTTGGCAGCAGGGTGCTTCTTAAGCGATTCTAATAGGATTTCCACCAGGGGATATTGAACACAAAAGAAAAACCTTAAGTCTTATATGGGGGAATGCGCTAGAACTTGTTGCTAAGCAAGTGTTGCTAATAAAAAGTAGTTTCTTTTTATTATTTAAAAGCCTAGGGAAAAATTTCTTATGATTATGAGTTAAAAAATAGCGTATTATTTATATATTCTTAGATCACAAATCGTATTTAAATTAAATGTTATATTCATACTTCTACTACCACAAAATGATCCATTCAAAAACCTTCCTTTGTTGATCCCCCAAACGCCGCTCCTGAGTGGATGTTAGTGTCCAATCTCTGGTGGCACTGTCGCCTGGCTGACGGCGATTATCACCGAATGCTGCTTGTGGAGATGAGCGGATGATGGCGACGGCAGCCCAGACGACCATCTTCATCCTCATCAGCCGAATGGCTGTTGTCAGCCAAATGGCTTTATTAAATCCCCATCTTTGCGGCGCGCAACTCGCTTAATTATATTATGCTCATACACACACTCGAAGGGACATGAAGAGGAACTGGGCGGGGGACTGGGTCCTGGATACTTGGTGGCATAAACACAGGCTTCCGGTGTTTGTCTTCGGGCTTTCGTTGGCTGAAAGCGGGGTGAAAGGACACTCTGTGCAGCGCCATTTTGATTAATTTGATAAATTCATTATGCGCACACCATATTGGCCTGCTCGTGGGGATGCCCGTTGCCGTCCGGATGCTTTTGACTACGCGTCTGGATCGTGTCCTTTTTTGCCCGGGCCAAGCTGTGCACTTTGTTTGCTGTCCTGCCGCCGGTCAAAACCACCTCGTGACCAGAGTTTCGGATTGGGTTGTGCGGGTTCAACGTCCCCAAATGACATAACAAGGCAGTTTGTGTCACATTTGGCTTAAAAATGCGACTTTAACGATGCCCAGCGAAGGATTATTCCGGTCTCTATTGGCCATTTTGCTGGGCGTAATTGTTTCGAAACTTTTGAGTTGGCCATGTTGGCAAGACAAATGAATAGTTTCCAACTTTTGCCTGAGAGCTGTGGCCATGGTCATCAATGTGGACCACTCGGCTGGACAAAAACCCAGATATCCATATATAAATATGTATATATAGTATTCTGCCAACAACTGCCGCCACAAACATGCGAGGCCTGCATGTAAATCTGAAAACGGTTTATGGTTACGGCCCAAATCCCAACAGCTCGAGTGTCGTCGAGCGGCATTTTGATGGATAACTTGTGGCCTCGCCTGTCTATGGGGGCGTGTGCCCAAACACAATGCGGTGAAGCCAAGGAAGAGCATACACTTGGGTATACAAGGAGGTATAAATTAAACAAACCACCGGAGACTGTAGTTAAACGATTCTGAATTAATTTACTTACTATGTAAATATTAAAGAACACATCATATTGAAAGAATAAAATTAATCAATAAAAAAACCATTTAAGCTTTACCTAAGCTTAGAGTAAGACAATAAAGAAAGCTAACTTCGGGATAGTGAAGTTTATATATCATTGCATTCAAATCGATCATAACTAAGCCACAAATGCATTAATTTCAATGACGAAAGCTTTTCTATGATAATTTTAATAGGTTGTTAAATCAACATTACAACATTTAAAATTAAAAAAAAATTTTTTTGTGAATTTTTTGACAATTTTGACGTTATAAAATTTCGAAAAAATGCAGCAAAATTTGTTTTCATCCAAACATACCTAGATCGACTCGGTTGTTATCGCTGATCAAGAATATATATGTCGGAAGCAGCTCCTTCACTCCGTTTCAGGCTCATAACTAATATTATGCACAGTAATGCATACATATTATTAATAATCAAAGTGTTACTCAGTTTCAGATGATATTTCGTCTCTTTGCTGGGATATAAAACACCAAACACATTCTCTTTGTTATATAAAAAAAAATAAAGCAAAGATCTGCACATATTTATGTGAAATATAACTTAAATTTATTGATTGTTTACGTTTCTCATAAGTCATAACAAGATGGAGAATAAATACTTGATCTCCCGATAAATTCAGGTAATATTTCTTAAATATTTTTTCCATGTGCACCCCAATTTGGTATAATTTTTTTTTGGCTGAGATTTGAATAGGGTTCAAAGCTGCTGCTGGCGATAATGGAAATGGAGCGTCTTGGCCTGCATCCCAGAGGGGTGGCTGGGGGAGTGAGTATACAAATGTGCGGGGGGCCGAGTGGATTTGCGTGTACGGATGGCCATGTGTGCGGTAGTGTAACGCTTTTTATGGTATTTAAGATTGAACGGAATTTATTGCTGACACCCTAATAAAATTAACATTGAAATGGCAATTTGAGGCGGCAATAAGAATCAGCGGCAGAAGTAGCTGCGGCATCAGCAGTAGTATCGAAATCCTTGGCTCCCAGGAGCCCTATAAGTTGGAGCACCCCCTTGCACACACCACACACACCCACACACACTGGCACACACACGCATATCTAATCAATTTATCGTTCAATAATAGTCAAGCCACTGGATATATGGGATGTTGACGGCCCCGGGGGCGGATGTGCCTCGGCGGCAGCCACTTTGACAAATCGCTAAGCGTGAAAAAAAAAAAAACGAAAGTGCGGGCAGCGGATAAAAAAATTAAAGTCAAGCCGTCGTCAAATTGATTTCGAACTTTCTGGCAGGCAGCGTCAGTGCCTTGAACCGCTTAAATGTTCAGAGGAAGGCGACGAAACACATTTATTTGGCCCCCAAGGGCAACCGCATCGCATCCTGCGGCTGTTTATCCGTGGCTTCCTTCGGCTTCCACAGGGGTGTCGCACGGTAAATAAATTGAAATGACTTCGTAATTGTATTTGTGACTCTGGCCAAATTAATCTAACTAGTTGGCATGCCGGCGCAGCGCTCGTGTGGAACCAATAGCCAAAGTGGCGAACGAAAACAACAAGCGCCGCCAACGCAGGGCACAAAGCGAACAAAGCGCCGTAAAACCAAAAGCTTGTTTTTCAATTGGACCCACCCACAGCCACCGAGACCGAAAGTGGATGTTTTTCGGCCAGAGCCGGCTCAGAGGGGCGGGAGCGAGTCCCCTAGATCCGCCTTTGAGAGCCAAATTGACATGTCGATGGTCATGTCCCGCGTTCATGTCCCTTTAATTGACCATTGAATGGCAATTATGGCAGGAGCTGAGGCAGTCCTTGGACTTGAGCTAATGCGAGTTCATATTAGCCCTGTTCTATGTGAATAAGCCACATTAGTATGATTCCATTGGGCTAATGCTCTTGTAGGGTTAGGTTTTAGGATACTCTTTTAGTGGGGTTCCAAAGCTCCTATGTCCTGAAGCAAACAGGGGGAATATGATATTGCTCTAATAACTCGCTGCGGCAGTTGCTGCAAGGAGTCAAGGATGTTTGCCCTGCCCGCAGCCTCAAAGCCCCGACGTCCATCCTGTCCGATTTCACTTATTTATGCGACTGCTGCGAGCCAGTCTGCCATTGCCCCGTCTCGACTCTTTGCCTGCTACTGGCTACTAGGTACTGGCTACTGGCTACTGGTTACTGTAACTGCCACCGACTGTCCGTCCGTCCGGCTGTCTGTCTGTCTGTCAGTCGGTTTTTGTTTGTTTGCCCGCAATAAGAAAAGGCAACGGTCGCGGGGCTAAACGCTCAAACAATGGCCAATAGATCTGCAAGTGCAGCTGTGTTCAAGAAATAAGTAGTGGATTCTATAAATGCTTGATTTTGTTATATATTTTATGATCCCTTTGAGATTTTGAGAGAGTTGGCTAAGGTTAGCTAAAGGGGTATATAAGCTTCGGCTTCCCAAAGTTAGCTTCCTTTCTTCTTAAAGTTACTTAAATTAAACAGGATTTTTTAGGGGTCAAGAAATTATTTGTCTAAAAATTAACAAGAAACAAGATCAAAGTACATTTAGTTCGTTTTTTGGGTTTCTTTTAAAAGCTTGACAAATATTATAAAAACTAGTATTAAAATTAACATTTACCCCTACTATTTTGACCATATCTGTACCTGATTGTTGGTATACATATGTGTATACAATGTTCATTGTACATTGTACACAGTGGCCAATGGTTTGGTCGTTCAACTAATGTTCTTCTAAAGCTAAGAGTTCTTTATCTGGCGGGGAGAATGTGTGCCCGCTGTTTTAAAGGCGCTCAAGTTGCTCATACGCCCCGTTGGTCCGCTGCGTCTCGCGTCCTTTACGCCAGATGAACGTAATTTTATATTTCAGCTCTCCGGCGGAGCTTGTTGCTGCGGGAGTATTGCCGCCGAGCCATGGCATTGATAAGCCATTGGCCCGGAGAAGGCGTTTTATCGCCGGAACGCTGAAAGATGCGACGCTGTCCACGGACTTTGGCATCGCCGCGAGCCGCGAGGGAAACTCAGCAGCTGCTGTCGCTATAGTCGCTATATTCCAGGGACTTGTTTGCCTGTTTGCCTGCTGTGGGAATTCATACAGCACACATTCAGCACCACCAATGGCGGACAGACAGTCGGCGGCGGGTCATATAGCGCAGATAGCAGTGGCTATTGTTTTACGATTCCATGTATACGGTAAATAGAGACAAAGGCGGTTAACTTTGAGAGCTGAACGTGGGAGGTACCCCGCTTTATAGGGGAATATTATGTAAAAGTCTTCACATTAGATCCTTACAGGACAACTGGTTAACTTTAAGGTAATAAATGATCTTATAAAGGCTATCATTTATGCCTTCAATGTACGACTATCTATATATATTTTATTTCAAATAATTTTTATCTAATTTGTTTACTTATATATCTGATTTTGGAACCATTTATAATTGGTTTAATATCAACTATTTAAAATAATAATTTAAAAAACATGTGTATATTCTTTATTTTTCTTATTTTTACTCCAATATTTTGGCAATAAACCTATATCCCTTTGCCTTACCCTTGGGAACCTCCAACGAGCCCCTTGCTAAAGACACTTTAATTGCTTCTAAATGTGCTATGTATTCGCTGTGTGTTTGCTTCTTTCTTTGTGAGTGTGTGTCTAGTGTATCATATGGCATTTGAATATGGTCCACTAATGCGTATTTAACATTTGGCTGACCTTGGGCGTTATCGCATTTCACAGAACCAACTGCGAGTTCGATTGCCATTTCCCAAGGGAGGAATGCAATAAGGTCACATATGCGATGTGGGATTCTTCGTTCTCGGTGGGAGCTGCAGCATTCGATGTCCTTCGCATGACTCCTCTGTCATTTCCGGTGGCCATATTGAAAAATAGCACTTGCCGCACTTCCGCTGGGGCATTATTGAGCGGTGCGTGGCCCCGCATCGTTAACTTGGCCCTAACTCGCATCCTGCCGCGAAGCGGCCAAGTGGCTGTTAAGCAAACTTGGGCGTTTCCCCCACCAAGGATTCGACATAAGACATTCCACATTCTGCATTCCAATGGCTGCACTCCTTTGGTGTTTCACTTAATTTGTCATCGTGACACTGCCGCCCACTCCGAGAAGGCGTGGCTGCTGCTGACGTCAGCTGGGGGGATAATTCACGCGGAGTCCTCGAAGAGTGACGGATGGTGGCAAGGACTCTCATTCACTTGCCACGACCCTTCAGCGTCTAATGAGGGCGTGTGTCTTTAAGTGCGGCGGGAGATTTAAAACTGCATTAAGCTGAGCCACCGCGGATGGCCGATGAGCGATAAGTCCGCAGACAATGATCCGAGCCAAGAGTGTCGAGTCGAGTGTTGAGTCGAGTGCCAAGTGGTTAGTGGTGGGACCTCGGCCAAGTGCCGGCAATTGTCGCCTTTTATTGGCTGCAATTTTTACGAGCTGCCTGCATAGTTAACCGCTGCTGGCCACCGTGGCTGACTTTCACTTTTGCCCATGCCAATCGTTTTACGACCGCGAGTTCAGTGACCTTTGGATCCCAGCAGCAGTAGCACCACCACCGCCACCAACACCACCCCGCCATCCGGTGTCTTAATATGCAAACACAACATTATAATGACCGCAGGACACAAATGGAAATGGACGCGAGCACGGCTGCTGGTTTTTGGCCATGTTTTTATGGCTTTTGCCCCCACGGCCACGAGTTGGCCAAGTGCGTAATGAAAAATGTATTTATTGTGGAATAAAAATATTTATCAGTAAATTAAACGCTCTGTCAGTCTGGATCTATCCGCTGCAGATTGCATGACGAAACATCGGAGCGTTCGCAATCAGCCGAGCAAAGTCTTAAAAACCAGCTGGCCGGTCACTAAATTTGGAATGCCTCCTCCGAGGAGGAGTGAGGCCACCGACAAAGTGTGAGGACAATAAATTCTTGATCCCAGCGGGAACAACAAAGTTCCCTTTCTGAATAAACCTTAGCATAACGATAATGGCTGATGAAATATATGCCGATCCCTAATGGGTTGGGACTTTAATAAATCTGGGGTCAAACAGGAAGGATTGCATCAAGACATCAGGCTTCCAGTGAGCATTTATTTCAACAAATAACAAATAATCAGTTGAGGGTTATTCACTTCCCTTTTATTTATCAATGAGGGAACGAGAAAAACAAGTTCATATTTAAGCGATCAGGGCGATAAATGTCATTTTCGATATTAATATGAGCTTCTGATTGAAAGCTGCAATAAAATTCACTTAAATGTAGTGAAGATGTAATAAAGAAGGGATATCTGGGGATAGCAACTATATATAAATATTTATATACCCCAATCCAAACCCATATTGATCCTATTTTTACCATTACAAAGAATACTTCCTAATATTGTTTCCCTGGATATGCGATTGTCACTCCGATTTCAAAAGCATTTAAGCCGGTTTTTGTTTGGCTTCCAATTAAGGGGACTCTGCTGCTGCTATCCACTGCCGGCAATTAGAATTGCAAATGAAACTGCCAGCGCAGATCCAAAAATATAAACCAGAACAGCCAGAGCGGCAGCTGAGCGTGTGTCAGAAATAAATGTGAAGGGGAGCCCTGATCCGGGCTGAGTCCGGACTCCGGGCCGAACCCAGTCCAGGCCAAGACGAAGATGAATCCGGAAATGGCACCAAAGTGCGGAACAAGTGGCCAAACGGGCGCGCTTTTTTTGGGGTGGAGAGGGGGATGATGATGGAACCGGTCCCGAGGATTGCGTGGGTGCTCACAGTTTTTCAATGACGACGATGCGCCCAGAAACAATTTGAGAGTAATGATGAAGAAAGTTGTTACCCGGCGTGTGGCTCATTTGTCAGGGATTGGGATTAGGATGGGGACTGGCACTGGCACCGAATTTGGGCAAGAGCGGGTTATAATCTAAACTGCTCGTAGAAAATAGGCATGCATAAATTTATATGTGCAGGAATGGCGTGAAAAATGGAAGGGCAGTTTATTTAAAGATGTTTGCCTTTGGATTTTCACTTCTCTTTCCTGCTCATGCACAGCGTTCCTCTTGTTATTTTCCATTCCCTGCCAGCGTTTAGCAGGCATTATTTGTGGCCTTCTATTGATTTTTGATCGGGGCAAAGGTGGAAGCCTCATCGGTTTAATTACCTGAATCAATAGACATGAATAAAAACGAGCTATAAATATATGTGTATGCTTGAATTATACAAATTGTGGCCAGCAGGTGTACATACATGCGAATCAGGTACCAAAACAATTGCTCTTTAATTAGCCAATTCAGGGGGCCAAGAGAGTTACTTCCAGAGAAAGGACTAGGAGCTCTAATTGTTTAGTTAAGCGTAGCTGAATATAAATAGAACTTAATGATGGGAGCATATTTTCCAAGGGGCCATATGGCACTTTGCATGACAAATGAGGCGTTCGCTGCCTCACTTCTTGATTCTTCCACCACCTCCATTATCCATTATCTTTCGGGAGGAACGGGTTGACGAGGGTGACGTCGGGTCGGTCGGGTGTCAACTCCTCTATCATTTCTCTCCAAATAAACTTTTCCCATTCAAGGCTTTCAACGCTTCCTGGTATCATTTATCTGGAGGGCGCACAGACTTAATAACCCATTTGTTGCCTGATCCCGGAGTCATGACTCCCAGGCATACAAATGGCCAATAAGAGAGCCACTGAGACATATGCCGCGGAGCGTAAAAAACGTTGGGAGAACGCACGGAAACGACCTTGCCAGCCGGCAAACATTTGACTTCTAATTAAGCTTCAGCGGCAAGAAAACAAAAGTTCTCACAAGGCGATGATTAAGCGCCCACGTACGGCACAGTCAGGGAGGAGCAGGAAGAGGGAAAAGGGAGGGAGGGAGGAGCTGCTACCACCCACCCATGGTCGTCCTTCATTCCATATGCGCGTGCTAATCAAATTGGGTCTAGTCCCTGTCTGCGCCGTGTGTGTCTTTCGGCCTTTCAGGAGTGGCTCAAAAACTTGCCTCGGCTGGGCTACGTTGTTTATCAGTCGTGTCTGCCTCTAATGTGTAAGTGTGCCAAAACTGATTGCATAATTATGCAAATTCCCCGGCACAATATACCTCTAATGAATTACTCAGACTCATACCCGAAACCTAGTCCCCGCCTAGAAAGCCAGAAGTGATGGCCATGGCTCTTAGTCAGCCTGAGTCAAGAGCCTGAAATGTAAACAGTCTGCGGTTATAAAGAATGGGAAATTGCTCAGGAGTGTGAGCCTTTCCTCCTCCTTTAAGCAGAGTTGTTCTTGCCGATAATGATTATACAATAATTTGCTATTGTTCCCGGCCTTTGTTTTTGGGGAGTGAGTTTGGTAATTACATTTGACTTCAGTCACAGGGGAAGAAGTGTTATGGATTAATCGAATTACGTCCGAGTCTGCGACAACAGGCAGGACAATTAACAGGCATCGCTTCCTCATTGCCAGTTGCAGGACTCGAGCAGATGCACAGAGAGAAATTGTGATTTATATTGGCTAAGGAAGAATATACATTAAGACTATACATTGTCAGCATTTTAGTTAATAATAACGATTAAATTTATTCTATGATTTTGAAAAATAAGGTGAAGAAGTATCATAAGGTATCATTAAACAAACCTTTGTTTTGCTCTTTTTTTTCTTTAAGGATTAATTCAAAAATTAACCGTTCTTAAGAAAAACATATCATTTAAGGACTCCTTAGTACCTCTGACTCAGCTAATTCTCTATATATTTCACATTTAAAGACTAAAATCTTTAAGTGTGTTCTGATTTACTCCTTGGTGTACAGTAACTGCGTTGACAGTAAATTAAACACGCATTAGTTCACCCCCTTGCCGTGACCCGGCACGTGCCCTCTGAACAATTCATAATCGTTAAACCTAATCGCTGAGCTCATTTTCACATTGCCGCGTTGTTTATTTTTCCTGGCATAACACAAAACCCACTCGCCAGAGTTCAATCGAAAATTGGCCCATAAAAATGAATTAGCGCACGCACCAAAAAAAAAAGTAAAAGTAAGAATTTTAACAAAATAAATACGACGCAGACATTAAAACTATATCGACAATAATCATCAATAGTTTCGTTTTTTTGGGTTAAACAAACGTTGCATAGGGAAAATAAAGAAATGGCAGCCCAACCCAGGATGGCCCACCTTTTATTTGCATTGCGGGCGACGACGTCTGAGCTAAATTTTGAAAAGAAATTCACGCTGAGAATGCCGCTGGCTGACTGTTTATTATGGCTGTGAATCAGCCTGCGACAAAAGTCGCGGGCATTTCTTATTCCGGAGGCGTCCCTGCGATTGCAAACGCGATCGCGATTGCCCCAAAAAAAGAAACGAAACTAAAGTCAAAACAGCCTAAAATTCGAAAAATCGAAAGGCGCCACACACGCGTCTGGCAAATCAAACGGACAGGCTGGATGGACTGACTTAATGTGCCCCTCATCTCCCCGAATTCGATGGACAGCTCCATGGACGTGTTTGACCGCATACTTTTCCTTTTTTTTTTGTTTTAGTTTTGTTTTTTTTTCCCAGTTCGGTTTGCTTTTCTTTCCAGCGTAATTAGGCAGAGCAAGGCGTAAAAAGTGAGACGCTGCCAACGGGGAGGAGGGAGCAGCAGAGAGATAAAAAAATGGCAACATGAAAGACGAGCGCATAAATCACAATTCATACTCGTATAAATAAAGACATTTGATTTGGAACCGGGCCTCTTGCTCTCTGTCTCCGGCCAACTGACCAAAATAGCAAAGCCCAATCAACTTGTGATGCAGGCGGAAAATTCTTGAAATGAAATGCCGGCCTCTGTGGCGTATACGCAATAAATTTTCATATTTCTTATGCCGCTCGCGCGGTCTCTTATCCGATTTGCCCCCAGTTCGCTGGTCTGTAAACGATGCACTGGGAAAATCAGTTATGGGGGCAAAAAAGAAAGCTAACTTTGAAAAGTCAAAATTTATATATCCTGACACGAAAATGGATCATAACTAAGCCGAAAATGCATTAATTTCAATACGGAGAGTTTTACTATGCTAGTTTTTAATAGGTACTGGCTTCAAAAAATCTCAAAGAACTTATAAATATTTCCCCAAGTCTTTAAATTACTTATTTCAAGCTTGATCCATCTTCTCCTCTCTAGTAAATTACGTTTTCTCTATAAACTTTTCTCCCAGTGCTATTTTTAAAACTTTATAAAACATAAAACACGTTTATCTAAGAATTATCAAAATCACTCTTTTCAGTAATAAACCTTTTACGATGTGTGGCCCTCATGGGACACAAATATGTTACTTTTAATTTAACAATCATCATAAATGAAGCATATTTTTTCCTGTGTATACGTTTAAGAGAAAAGGGGCTCGGGTGCATGAGTCCACGTATGACGTAGAATGCTAAAGAGTCGACTGCCAAAATTTATAAACAAGCAGAACTGAGCCCGGCTAAGTCGACCTGGGTGTGCGTATTAAATATGTTTGGCGTTAAATTTGCGCGGCAAGGCGGATTGTAAACAAAAGGCCCCGAAGAGCGCCAACAGATGTTGCATTTATTTAATGAGCCGTCGATGGGCGGTGGGCGATAGGCAATGGGTGATGGGCGATGAGGTGTTGGAAATGTGTTCTTAAGCAAATAAAAACCCATATTTATACAACTTATTCGGCGTATTTTTGGAACGGCCTGGAGTATTCGAACGTGAGCGGTTAAAATGAGCTACGAAAATTCTGTGACATCGCCGGGGAGTTGGAGAGCTTCTCGCGAGGTCACGATATGATAAGGCTCGAGAAAGGGAATCCGTTTGGGATTCAAGAAGCTCGCGCCTCGCCACACTTTTCGAGTGTGGTCTCAAGCCGCCACTTGAGATGATGATGACGATGATCTTGATCATCGGAGTAATGATGACTGGGCAATCGCGCAGGCTCAGGCTGAGTAGTGGCATTAATTTGTCAATGTTTATATTTTGAAATCAATATTATCAGCAAAATAAACATTATTAATAACGATGCGTGAGCACAGTTCAATGGAGAGCCAGTCAGGGCGATAGAGTTATACGGAGAACCATTGAAACGCGTATGCTAATGCGGTTGAAATAATCACGTTTGCTTTCAATTATCCGATCACATGTTACGATCACATAATACTGGATATAACTCTTAATTAATCTAATGCTCCCGAAAAATATTAAAAACTCTCTTTAAATAACTTTCCATTACACGTGTTTGGCCCACTTTACAGTTTAAATTATCAAGAGCAGTACAGAGCACTACTTATAAGAGTTAAACTCAATAGCATTATCAGAAACACCTTCACTTTGTTTACACACACCGCATGTGTAGACTTACCAACGAAAAAAGCCCGCGGAATAGCCAAGATCTGGGTGAAATGCAGGTCGGGATCGGGGGATCGAGTGAGTGTGTGGCTGTGGAGGAACTGTTCCGTCTGCCCGCGCAGTGCAAGCGGCGGTGGCGGCGAGTGCATTAATTTCCGATGTCAAACTTCACGGCAACACTTAACGCAGTGCGCTTTTTTTTATGTTTTGCATGTAATTAAAAGCATTAACGCGACGCCGACGACAACCGCAGCCAGCTGACAACGGCGTTGACATTAATGTCAGCCGCAAAGTGCAGGCAGCCGCCGGGGGAAAATCAGCCACAAAGCCGAGAAAATTGGAACTGTGGCATATACCGAGAGAGATGTGCACCTGTCGCCTGATTCTATTTCCCAAAATTTTGATTCCAGAAACTAACTTTCGTGCGCTTTCTCTGCAGGCCGCACGATCCGGCCAACCGCTCGACGGCAAGTTTTCCAAAAGACTAACAGCGCGGTTTTCTAGCAAACAATTTTCATACGCCGTGTTTGCCGGCACGGCCAAAACAACTGCTCGCGTTCGTTGGCAAAGCTCCTTGGCTTGGCCGCACCGCCGAAGCTCTCTCGGATCCAAGCTAGCCGAGAGCTTTGCCACTCGGCTTCCCCTCCGCCTCCTCCGCCAGTCGCTAGTCATTTTGGCGCGAAAAGCATTCGACGGGCTTTTGTGAATGGGAGCCAAGTGCTTTGCCACTTGGAAATTGGTAAGATTGGAGGAGCGCGTAGTATCGGGCGGGGAACTACTGAGGGCGGGCGAGTGACGCAAGGTGAATGGAGGAGTGCGCGTAAAAGCTGACTTGCAATCGTAAACAATACAGGGTGTTGCCTTAATCAGAATTAATTAGAAATCATTGCAGCTATGACGTCCCATAAAAAGTGGAACATATATTTCTTTTTAAAATTAGGTGTTATTTTAAAATTACTAAGTAAGCGATGTCTAAGGTACATATGACTAATGCAGAAATATTTCATTAACCAACACGAGCTTGTATACATAAAAGACTACTGCTCTTCAGTTCCTAATACCCTTGAGTACCTTGCGATTACAGTATTGAATATTAAGTGTCATCATGTTAATTTATTAATTTCAACAATTGCCTTTAGTAAATCACTAGCTCTTATCAGGGTGCTTTGTTCAATAGTTCAGTAGCACGTAACTTACTCAAAATAGAGCAAAAGGGTTGCCAAATGACTCAATTTTATCATAATATAAATAAAATATAGATTTCTTTTTAACCCTAGATGGCTATGCTTCGTCGATTCGACGACGCATAGTCACATATGATTGATTATCTCTTTTATTTTTCGGTTATTTTTCCTCGATTTTCGTACAGCTGTAGTCCTTGCTGAGATACAGCATTATGCAAAAGTACAAGTCCGACAGTTAAATGGAAGTATGATTTCTGA
>VNJR01000733.1:0-12143 GCA_008042585.1 Drosophila punjabiensis
CAAAGGTAATAGAGGCGGAACGTCCAAGTGTACTTGCTCAAAGGATTTCCAGGATACAGAGGGCGCGTCGCAGAGCAAAGGTAATAGAGGCGGAACGTCCAAGTGTACTTGCTCGAAAGATTTCGAGGATACGGAGTGCACGTCGCAGAGCAAGAAAACTTGGTCCGAGCATTCCTCTAAATGTAGTTGTGCGACTGACTTCCAGGATGCAGAGTGCACGTCGCAGAGCAAGGGTAATAGAGGCGCAAAGTCCAAGTGTACTTGCTCAAAGGATTTCCAGGACACAGAGGGCGCGTCGCAGAGCAAGAAACCTTTGTCCGACCATAGCTCTAAATGTACTGACTCGACCGACGAGGACGACGGGGACGACGAGGACGACGAGTGCACGTCGCAAAGCAAAAATCCTATGCCCAACCAGGGTTATAGCGGCGCAACTTATATATGTACTTGCCCACTAGATTTCAAGGATCCAGACTGCACGTCGCAGAGCAGGGCTCCAATGCCCGACCAGGTTTCTAGTGGTGCCGCCTCTAAATGCACTAACGCGACAGATTTCCAGGATGCAGAGCGCACGTCGCAGAGCAGGGATCCTATGTCCGACTTGTGCACTTGCGCGTCAGATGACCAGGGTACAGAAAGCAAGTCGCAGGACACCGTTGAGCCCAGTACCTCCGCCAGTAATCAGCACCCATCCAACTTATCAAGTTGTGTGCAATCCGAGCCCTCGGAATGTTGCATACCCTGCTGCGCCTCGCGGACAATGAAAAAGGACAACAAGACTGACTGCGAGGACAAATTCTGCGACTGCCATTCTCCGTCCACGAAAAGTCCCACTCCGTCCCATACGACTTGCATTGAGCGGAGCTCTGATCCCTTCCTGACCAGCTACCATTCGCACAGGAGCCTTCCCTACGAATGTTGCCCGTGCAACGAGCCAGAGGAGACAGATGAGCCGGACGAGGCTGACGAGACTGAGGATCCATGCGAGAAATGCGAGCCATGCGATCAGCCGTCCAATGCCGCCACGAGCTGTCAGAGCTGTCAGAGCGAGAAGAATGTACCCGAGGACGACATGATGTGCAGCTGTCACACGCAACACAGTGGATTGAAATCGCGAGGAGATTCCTACATATCTGCCTGCCAGACCTGTGACACGCGCAATATGTACAGCTGCCACACGCAAGACAGTAGAACTAAATCTTTCGAACCCCCCTGCGAGGCCTGTGCCACGCGCAAGCAGCGTGTGCTCCGATTGGTGGAGGAGCTGAGTGCGCCGAGCGGTTGCTTCTGCGGTAAAGATCGCACTGGCAAAATCCAGAAGCTATTCCGGGAACTTACGATGCTCCTGCGCTCCGAGAGCGAGTGTGCTGTTGCTCCGACGGAGGAGAAGCCTTGCTCAGATCCCTTGCCATTCGAGGAGTGCTGCGCCGCTCAGCATGAGCACCCTGGAACGCAGGTCCATGAGTCGTCCCTGTCCAAAAAGGAGCTGCAGCGCGTCGAGTGCTTCCACCAGCTGGAGGAGTATCTGCGCAAGTGCTTCATGCCACCCGCCGAGCCAAAGGTGCCAGAGACCGATATATATGGGTTCGAGTTGAGCCCTGATTTCTCGCCCGATGCTTATGGGGAGTCTTCATCCACCATAAAGAATCCCTCCTCAGCCCAGTTTTACGACCTCGAAGGCGGCTGTTCGGGAGATGGTTTAGAAAGTAAGCAGCTAAGCTGCATCACCTGCGAGGATGATGAAGTCTTCCATGATTGCGACTGCGGGAACGAGAACGAAGATGGGGAGAAGCCTGATGGGGAGCTCTGCGAGTCGGTCTCTCTGTGCGACCAACTGAAGACCTTCGTCGAGAAGGAGCTGCAGGAGATTGAGGCCACGGCGATACTGGAGGATAAGACCCCCGAGGTAATTCTCAAGGAACTGTGTGATGGCTCCACCATCACGGTGCCAATGGTGAAAGTAGAGACCGTGACCTGTGATAAGGAGGAGAAAGGCGACTGCTGCGTGTGTCCCTTTGCGGGCATGGAGGCCGCGTCACCTTGGACTGATCCCAATAAGGACAAGCCGCCCTATCCGTATAACCTTCCGATTGATCCGAGTGTGGTGAAAGAGCCCCCTGAGGAACCCCCCGTTGAGAACAGAGGACTGCTGCCCCCAGGAGAACTTCCGCCCGACGTGAGGGAACTTTGCGAGAAGCTCATTTGTAAGGCGCTCAAGGACTGCGGCTTGTGCCCTACTTTTTGCGAGGAATGCGAGGAGTGCGATGAGTGCATGGAAACCCCCGAAGAGGCCACTCCCGATGACGAGTGCCCGGATGAGTGCTTGTCCCCGTGCCCGCAGACGTGCACACCGGGATGCCTCTGCTGCCACTGTCGCGCCCTCATCTGCGACGACGAGTGCAAGACGGTGTCCAAGACCCTTCGCTCGGCCATGTGCGATCCACTATGCGAAATGGTAAGTTTCACATGCCTGAGGATCTGGCTGTCAATTAGCTCATTACCTGCGCCCTGTTCTCTTCCAGAAATACTTCATAGACTCGATGATCATCGATCTGCATGCCATGGACTGTGTGTTGGGCGCTAAACAAGCGAAGCCCAAGGTAGGCGCTCCTCCGAATGAATCCAGATGATCCCCTAACCGATCTTTTCTCTTCTCCAGGATATTAGGGCCAATGATGCCAGCAGGAAACCACAAGAGAGCTTCCCAGTTACGATTTCCAATGTTACCAGCTTGGGATGTACGTCTCTTTTCGTCCAGTGGGAAGTGGCGGACTGCCGTGCAATAGCGGGTTACGAGGTACGTGTTAAGCCATCTCAAAAGTAGAATATCCTTCTAACCATCGTTTCATTATCCAGATTTATGTGGATGGCCATTTGACGAATAGATTCTATAGCTTCCGGCATCAGGCCGGCGTGGTGACCAACGTGGACGTGACCAATGCTCACCAGATTGTGCTGCGCGCCCAGGCGGTGGGTCAGGAGTTCCCTGGCGAGGGCTCTGGTCGAGCTAAAGATGACGAATGCTGCAAGGCGGTGACACCCGCCAATCCGGAATTGGCGGCCGGAGCTGAGAGGCCGTGGTCGCCCAGTGTCTACTACTACGATCCGAATGCCCCGGAGAAGGAGATAAAGTGCTAGTCAAAAATCATTATCATGTCGAATATAGAGTATCGCACGAGGAGATACCACATTTATCGGAACAAAGGAGTTTTAGCTATGTAAATATAGTGTTTGTTAGACGTGTGTTGCCTGGGATGCACTGCATCCCCCGGCCGGAGGATGATGTTACCTGTACGTAGTGCTTTAACTAGTGCCTTAAATTATAACCTAGTTCGTAAGCAGAGATCAATGCATTGTAAAGGAATTGAAGGCATATTAACCCATTCAGATGGAAGTGCACGTGTTAGTTGACAAAAAAAAACCAAATTCACTTTGAATAAAATATTAATCTCATTGTTGGAGATACCAAAAAGTTTCCGCGGTGTATTCATTATTTTTTAGAAACTTCTTTATTAATTATTTGTTATTTATCAAAGAGCAAATGTTTGTAAGCAGGAAATTTAGACAGTTCATCGCTGCATAACACTCTTCAACTGTGTTTTTAAGGTTTTTAGTTTCTTAATTATTAACACGATTTATTATTTTTATAATTTAGTATTTATCTAATTTATTTTTTAATTGCGTAATTTGTCAAAATTTTGACTTACAATCCTAGTTCTTTGCTAAAGTAGTTAGGTTTTTCTTTCTTGTTTGCCTGGAATGACCATTTTTATTTTTTGGAAAACCTACTAATGTCTGGTGGAAAAGGAGAAAGCAAAGGAGGAGGCGGTGGTGGAGGCGGTACTAGTGGTGGAAAGGGTGGCGATGGAGGCGGCAAGTACGGAGGCCGCGGTGGATCCACAAATTCGGACAACAAGAACTTAAGCCAAGGCAAAGTCAAAAATGATGAAACAGAAAATAAATCAAAAAGTAACCCGGCTGACGGAAAAGATGGAGCATCGGGAACCGGTGGGCGTGGTGGCGATGGTGGGTCTGGAGGCGGTGGGCGTGGTGGCGATGGTGGGTCTGGAGGCGGTGGGCGTAGTAGTGATGGAGGAGAGAAAAAGATCTAAGGGCGGTGATAACAAAAAAACAAAAGAAATATGAAATAGTTAAATATATATATTGGCCGGCTACCAAAAGAGCTTTCCATTTGCAATCAATTTTGGAGCTTTACTTTTACTGATAATTCAAGATTTTTAAGTCGTAATGTTATCTATAAGAAACCACCTTACCTAGTAAGATAAGTAATCACCTTTCATAATACCGTACGTATTCCGATTCCTATGCGGAACAGCTGCTTTCGCCAAAGCAAATCCTCTTATTAATTTGTGTTAACTCGAAATGATTGATACAGCATAACAAAAGTTTATATAATATAAATAAGCGGGTATCGGGTATAAAGGGAGTATATATATATATAAATATATAATCCTGCATCAGCATCTGGTTGCAAATTACGGAGATATCTGTAACGGATGGATACCGTTTGGTATTGCTGCCTCAGCAAAGGGATTACGAAGCTTATAAACAAATTTTGATGTAAACCAAAATAAGACCCCTGGTTAATGATCAACAGCAGAATATATTTTTCGGCATTTTAAATAAATATTTTTTTTTTAATTGGTAACTAGCATCGTCCGAAGCGGTCTTCCAAATTTCCAAATATGTACGAACAAGTTTGGTCATCGTAACTCGGCTCAATTTTATCGTGCTCGATACTGGCCAAAATCAAGAACTTTGTTTGGGGACTCTGCAAATACAAAACAAATATACAATTAAATGATAAGTTAACAAAAATAAAACAAACAAAAATAAAAACCTCAAATTGATTAATGATATAAGTAAAATTCAAAATATATCTATCCTAAACAGTGGCTATGATTTTTAAGAAATGGATGTGTATTTTTAGTCAACTTAAGTAGGAGCTTAATAAAAGAGAGATTTACCTCCTTGGGCTCGTTGTGCTTCCACAGATCGTTGGCGTCAAGGTAGGCCTTTAGAAGGATGCGCCACTGCCAGAAATTTTGCGCGCCATGCAGCTTGGGAATAGCCCTAAAGTCCAGCTCCGGGTGACCCATTTCGTTCCAATTCGAGGCGCGGACTGATTAGCGGCGAAAAAGTAAACCCGCCGCCAGATATCGAAAGCTCGAAAGCTCTCGCTATCTGAAGGGACTTAACATTCGGTCTGGCACATTAACAGCTCTAGTCGGGGGTTTAGTATTTTAGATCGAACGGAATGTTGTGGGGCTCGTGAGTCATTAGCCAAACTTTAGTTTCTAGCCGTTTCCAGGGGGAGTGTTTGGGGTTACAGCCAATATGTTCTCATGCGGAAAGTGTCAAACTCGAATCGACTCCAAATCGTTTGCAATTAAACCATTAAGTTATTAGAATCAAATTTAATGGGTTAAAAAATGTGGAGCAGCAGTGAAAATTGTTTGCTAACAATGGGAACATTTCAGTGGAATGAAATTATCGAACCACAAAGTTGTCAACACAACGCATCCGAAACTCAAATTTATTTAATGCTTCACACAACTACACTTCCTTTCCTGTGTTTCTGTAACGGGTACTTGAGCTTTATTGTTGTCAATAATATTTAATATAATTATTATATATTATTATATGATTAATAATAGCGAATGTAATACTAAAATTTACCAATATATAATAGGGATGAAAAGAACGCAGTCAATATCATATTGAAAATATCGAAATGTTTGGAGTATCGAAATAAAAAATTTCACATTTTATGTTAAATTATAACCGAAAATAATATACAAGAAGCAGGGGGATATATTTTTTCCGATGATATTTCAAGCCAAAATATTGTTTATTAAAGAGAATATCCATTATTCGCACGCATATCGTAAAGTCAAATCACCGAATATATATGTGAATATAGATTAAAAAGCGTTTTGATTCGAAAGGAAAGAAAATTAAAAATCACGATTTCACAGATATAAACCATAATTGAAATATATCTAGTTTTATGTACCGTATTCCACCAAATCTTGATAACATTTTCAAGAAGGGTAACCTAACTTCGTTGGAATTTTCATGAATTTTCTCACTAATTCGCTTTTTATGATTGCCTTTTTTGCTGCTCCATGCAGCGGGGAAAATCCCTGAGCTGAGGAGGCCATTCGTCAGGTAATTTATTTGGAGGGGAATTATGGACAGGTCATCGCTATATAGCCCACCGGAGCAGCGTTGCCTCGATTTAGTTCTCGCCGGCCATGACTCACTATCGGTTCGTTCGGATGTGGTGCCTGCCAGTTCTGCTGCAGTGCTTCTGCAACAGTGCTCAGGCCTGGAGCTTTGGTCCTGTCCAGTCGGATGCTGGTCAGGAAGCCCCGCGAGTGCCGCAGCCCAGTGACGTCGCGAGTACAGCCAATCACACGAGTAAGTGGCTCCACTTGACTGTGTTTCCTGGATATTATCCTCCTGTCAGTACTCACCAGGCAGCTGATCGTGGGCACCTTGGTGCCGCCCCAAGTGCCGGGGGGCACGTGGCCCCCGGTACCTTCTATAGTCAACCCCGGCACACCCAGCTACTGTCAATGTGTTCCTCCTGGGTCCTGTGCTAACCCCATACCAACGGTTCCCAGTGATGGCAGCGGTCAAATCGATATCAGGATCGTCAATACGGGAGCGTTTGTAAGCAGGCTCTTACGATTTTTTGCTTTGAGGATATAATTCCTGATATCCTTTGATACAGGATATTTTTTTTATTAAGAATAATCTGGAATTAAACCATTGCAGCCCTCACTTCCGAGCACAACTGCTCCGCTGACCTGCAGCTATGGTCTGGTGGCCTGCTGCCAGGCAGGAAGCTATCAGTGTGGCCGAAGGTTCCCGCCTCCACCTGGTTCCGCCACCGCTGGAGCGGGACAGGCCAGCTTCGGAGCATATCCCTGGCAGGCGGCGCTCCTCACCACAGTGGATGTCTATCTAGGCGGAGGAGCACTGATCACCGCCCAGCACGTCCTGACCGCCGCCCACAAGGTGTACAATCTGGCGTAGGTATCCCTGAGATTTTAGCCACTGCATTGTTACCAACCCACTTGGAGTCAGTCTCACCTCCTTTAAGGTTCGTGTGGGGGAATGGGACGCCAGCAGCACCAATGAGCCGATTCCTGCCCAGGATGTGTTCGTCTCCAATGTGTACGTAAACCCCTCGTTCAACCCCAACAACCTGCAGAACGATGTGGCCATCCTGAAGCTCTCCACTCCTGTCTCGCTCACCAGCAAGTCCACGGTGGGCACTGTCTGCCTGCCGACCACTAGCTTTGTGGGTCAGCGCTGCTGGGTGGCCGGCTGGGGCAAGAACGACTTCGGACCCACTGGCGCCTACCAGGCCATCCAGCGTCAGGTGGACGTTCCTTTGATCCCCAATGCCAACTGCCAGGCGGCCCTGCAGGCCACACGCCTGGGCGCCTCCTTCGTCCTTAGCCCCACCAGCTTTATATGCGCGGGCGGTGAGGCTGGCAAGGATGCCTGCACGGGAGACGGCGGCTCCCCGTTGGTCTGCACCAGCAACGGAGTGTGGTATGTGGTGGGACTTGTCGCCTGGGGCATTGGTTGTGCCCAGGCTGGAGTGCCCGGGGTCTATGTGAATGTGGGTACCTATCTGCCCTGGATTCAGACCACGCTGACCTTGTAGGACCCGGTTTATTAGGTTTTGAAGTAATAAAGTTAATTTTTCATTCCAAAGCGATCTTACAGATCTCATTGATGTTTGTCACAGATATATATGGTGGGAGAGGTATATAAAATCGGAAGATAACCCATAAAGTCGATAAAGATTTGCTGTCTACGGAATATTTATTTAGGATTTCATTTACTGTTTTGATAACATATTTAAACTCAAAGTGAGGACAAAAACAACCAAATTTTTTGTTTGCAATTCATGGTCAACTACTGTTCAAATAACCAATCGGATTGTGCTTCATCGTTGCTATTCGTAATTCCCGGTCTGCTGAGTCTCGGATGGACTGGACGTGGTTGAGGGCTTCGGGTCAGCGGTGCTGTTTTAGCTGGAGGTGGTGTTTTAGGCTTTTCATTTGGAAAGTAATTCTTGTGACTTTCCAGCTGAAGCGTCAATGGGGATTTCTTGTAACGGAGCATGTTGCTATCGATCTGAAGTCTTTCGGCCATTCGTCGTTGCCAGTCCTCCTCAAGACTCGACATGCTTGGATCTACGTCTAGTTCCGATTGCTTTTCTCCGCCTCTGATCTTAGGACTAAATTTCTTTAATATTTCGTCAAATGATCGGCTGTTCTCCTTGTTTATTCCCGTAGAAGAGGGATTGGATTCGAGATCAATTGAGTCGTCATCGGAGTCGTCACTGCTCCTGGTGGGAAATGTCTTCTGTTCAAGGCCCGAAGGCAATCTTATACTTGAAGTACTGCCAAGCCGCGGCTGAGAGCTTGATCCGAAGGGAAGGTCAGGATTGGAAAGTTCCTTGTTAAAAGGTTCCTTGTTAAAAGGTTCCTTGTTGAAAAGTTCCTTGCTAAAGGGTTCCTTGGGAAAAGGTTCCTTGTTGAAAATTTCCTTGCTGGGAAGTTGAAACCTAATCGCTGGCTTGGTCATTCCAGTTACCCTTCCCACTCGCATAGAATCCTCAGGAGTGGGTAAAAATCCCTTACGCATTTCGCTGACCGATTCCTCTACTGATTTCATGCGTTCGGTTAAAGTCTTGAGAGTCTCCTCAAGGGAATGGACCTTGTTCGCAGTCTCCCGAACCTGCTCTGAGTTCGTTTTAAGAACCGACTCGGTGTGCTGCGAGATGAGCTTGTTGACAATATCGTTTAGATCTTCCAGCTTTACGTATTCATTATTATGACCTATCTTTTCTTTTGCCAAAGCTTCTTGGGCAATTTGCCTTTTGTTGCTGGTTTTCATAAGTGCATCTTCCACTTCCATGCGTACGAATTGTCTGATAGATTCGGTAAGGCTCCACGATTCGCTTGTGACCATTGCATTGTTAGATGGAATCATGGTTTCCTTCAGAATGGAAGTCGATTCATTGGATTTCTTGGTTTTTGCCTTGCTTCCTTTAACAATTTTAGTGGTTCGTTTCTTCTTGGGCTTGTCTGTCGCCGTCGAGGCTTTCTTCGTTCCTGTTATTGGTTGTTTGTTCATTTTGTGTAAAATTAAGGAATAAGACTGAATTTATGTTGGTTATTTCTAATTTGGGTGTCAGTTCAACAGTATTTTATATCAACAGCCTACTTAAGTCAGTACTTTACCCAAACATGTATTCATATTCCTGGAAGTAACATATCATTCGGGTATTTCGTCCTTTTCGCTCTATTTGTGCGGTTTCAGACAATACAAATGTAATCTAACACCTTTCTTCTATAAAAAATATAAAACGTCATCTTACTTCTCCCTGAAACCCCAGGAGTTAATTTAGAACTCCAACTGTGGCAATCTTCCTTTTGTAAATTTCTAAATTAAAAAAGAACTCCATTTCCTGGGCAATATACATATTTTAATTTGAAGAGTAAACACCACAAGGAATAGAAATTTAATAGCGCAATCCCAGAAGCTCATAAAGTGGCACCTCGTTTACGGATTCACTAGTGCTAGACTCCTCAAAGTCCCCGCTCTGCAGCAGATACTGAGGTCGTTCCAGGAAGGGATTGGCCAGATAAAAGTCAATAAGGGCTGTCGTACTGCGCAGATGTGTGATGCCCTTGAAGATCTTCTCGCGGGTCAGCAGCTCCTCCGGATAAACGGTCTTGATGGCAGTGTCATTGGATCGCTTCAGCCAGGGCCTATCCTTCACTGGCACCGTGCGTCCAAAAGCACTTAGTATGGGTTTCTGGTTTACACGGCTGGCATGGTCGTTGATGTGCTTCTCGTACTTGAGCTCAATGGCCATCTGTATAAAGGAAATAATATTAATTAATAATAATAATAATAATAATTGAAGATTACGTACATGCGGCTTGTTCCACTTGTCGGCCACAGTCTGGGCTATGGCATTAACCTCCTTGGGATCCGTCTTCACAGAGGCCAGCAGCGTGCGATCTCCCTTGATGGAGAAGAGATTCTTGACCTTATCTGGAGTAAGATTGCTTTCCACGGTGCCAAACGAGTTTAGCCACTCGACAAATCGTTCTGCCGACTGTGGAAAGGATTAGCAAGGTAAATAAGAGGAGGATTTGGATCCAATGACTAATACTGACCGCATCCATGAGGTTCTCGGCCTGCTCGTCCAGCGTCACTCGAGAGTAGTTCTGGCCAGCATGTTCTACCCGGGACTGCCAGCTGACCCGCTTATCCCGCGGAGCACAGAGGAACTTGGCGTACCAACTGGTGTTGTCCACCGTGCGGTGGGTGTGGCCCACCGGCTCACCCAGCTTCAGGTCGAACTTTTCGAACTCGTGCTCCATACGCACGATGTCCGAGTGATCGGTTTCGTTGAAGTGCTCCTCCACCTTCTTGCGTCCTATTTCAAGGAGCTAAGGGAATAGCCACTTTTATTAAAAGACATTATGAAATGTCACTTCACATTCCCATTACCGGAGCTTCCTCCTCCTCCTCGCTCTTTTCAGAGCTGCTGGCACTCATATAGTCCTCGGGCCGCTCTAGCTGCATCTCGTCCCGAATGTAGATGTCCTCATCAGACTTGGAGTAGTCATATTTCTGGATACGCTTCACCCGCTCCCGCAGTCGCCGCGGCAGCACCAGGGAGTAGTCAATGTTCGGAATGCGCGGTTCGAAGCGGCAGGCGGCCGCCCACTCCACCTCCTTGATGGCCGCGTTCCAGTAGTCCTTGCCCAGCAGTCCGCCGCGGTCGCGCAGCTGGGAGAAGCCACTCATACCGCCGCTGGAGGAGAGCTCCTGGAACAGCTGCGCCTTCACATCAGTGGCCATCGCCTGCATTTCTGCCTCAAGCTTGGCCGCCTCCTGGGCTGTGGTGAAGTCCAGCTTGGCGGAGCCAACCGGTCGGTTGGACCGCTCCACAATCGTCTTGCGCACCGTCGACCCATAGGGATGACGCTTCCGGAACGACATGGTTCTGAAATTTAACCGAAAGTATATACCAGGAAAGAGCCACCAGTGTCGGAATTTCTCTTTGGTTTTGTTTGTTCGATGCGTGTTGTTCGAGTTAATACGGGTCTATGACAACCACAAAGCAATGGTGACTTAAATAATTCAAATAAGGAAAATAAATGTAAATGTATGTTACAGAATTTTAATATATATCTTTGTAGATTTGTGTGCCTACTATGTCCCACTAAAATATGCATTGAAAATGGATGGTTTTTAATAAGTAAATAAATTTTGAATTGGAAAGATTCGGGTAACAACGCCATTGAAGACAGCAAAAGAGACGTTAGGCGCTTTGGGGAAATTATTTTAAACCCTTTCAATCCATCACAAATTTGGGATAAAAGCCTTATTTTTTAATTGTTGAAGGCCCAAAATGGAGGCTTTACGGTGCTTTTAAGTCTTAAAAATTTGACCAGGAACTAAAGGCGACAGAGCCCATTCCGTAGTAAGCCACGAACATAGCTTCATTTTCCTCTACGATTCGGGGGAATTAAATGGCTCACACTTTAAAACGAACCATCGTCATGGCCAGAGCAGGAATTGCCATTGCCTACTGGGGTTAAGATTTAAGTGAAGCCATTATGGAAATAATTGCGCATACGACCCGTTGGTGCCCTGCGAGCAGGAAGGATTGCTGAACGGATGGCGTGGCAGCAACGAGAGCAGGACGTAGAACGTATGTATGTAAGTGAAGGCAGGTTAAATTTATACGCAAAGCCAACAGGTTGCCCGAGCCATCTGTTTCGCCTGCCAGTATGTGTGTGAGAGTGTGCAGACACAACATACACTCACTTACACGCACTCGCACTCACAGGGAGCAACACCTTTTGGCCATTTGATGCTCCTCGCTGAACTGCGTCCCACTCATAAACAAGCCGCTCATTTGCCGCCAATGCCCAAGGGGCTAATCCCCCCGACCCGCTGGCCGCAAAACGTACCCAAGAAAGGCGTGAAATTGGCATGCAAATTTCATGATTTTAGGCCAATTTTGTGAAATTTAATAATACGAAACGTAAATAAAATATGTGTGCATA
>VNJR01000736.1:0-41179 GCA_008042585.1 Drosophila punjabiensis
AAATTATTATAGGCTCAGAAAATTATTTAAAATATTTTAAATGTACCATTATGTGCAATTTTGTTTATCTAACTAACTTATTTATTACAAGGTGGATTTATAAATTTCTGATATTAAATCATTATTATTGAACTTTGCGAATATATTACATATATTTTAATAAATTCAAATATGTATAGTATATACTACTATACTATGTATACTTTTATCCCGCAAAATATGAGCACAAAACGTGTTAATTGTGAAATTCATATGCTTCTCCCGTTTTAAATATGCTTGGTCATGGCAAATGCCAGGTTGTGTTGTTGTTCGGTGTCATAAAAAATACAACAAATTATTTAATTAGGTAAAAAAACAGCTAGAATGACGCCAGAATGGTCGCGCCATTCGATAGTTTCGATGATTTCAAAGCAAAAATTCGATAGTATCGATAGTATAGTCATATTTACTTCATTTTTTCCATATAAAGGTTTTTTGTTTTTTAAGCTATATACATAATAAAAAAAGGTAAAAAAAAAATCAAAATTATTCTTCCTTATCATTAACATAAATTATAAGGCAACTTCAACAGAGATCATAAAAATTCAGGTCATTTTTTATATAAAATTAAAAAAAATAAAAATTATTCTATCCAGGAATTTTTCTGCAAAGATAACAATACATATGTCCACATTATTCGCCTTAAGCGAAGCTCTGCCATTATTTATGACGAGTCCAGCCTTGCTGAACATACGTTCCGACTCAGTGGAGGTTGCGGGAACACATAAAAATTTCGGCACCACCACCTTTCAATTTAAGTTAAGCTAAAATGCGCTTTTATTAGAAAAGATATAATATTCAATTTTTTTAATATCTCTTACCAAAATTCCGCAACCAAACCTCGTGTTTTGTTGTAATGTCAGTTGTCAGTGAAGTTTCAAAATGCCCAGCACCATCGATAGTGTCAAAAAACTATCGATGGTGGCTCAGAAAAGCAAAAATTCGATATATCGATAGTGCCATCGATAGTATCCCAGCTCTAATCCAAAAGTTAAACTGCCGTTGAAAGAACCTTGATTTGATTCGCGCCTAATAAATCGAAGAAAAATGTTTAAATTGGTCCGCCAGCTCCTGCCGCAGCAGCGGATCCTTGCCAACGCCGTGCGCCTGCCACGGCTCATCTCCACCAGCGACGAGGTCAACGCGGAGCCCATTATCAAGTCGATGGACACGATTGGCGGCCTGCCCACAGAACTGGTCACCGAACAGAAGCTGAAGAAGACGAGCAGGTACACTTATCTACCGGTTTTCGCCGCACTTGACCTTTGCCTCTTTGTTTTGTTTACGTTTCGACCGGTATGCGCATTTATTGAATGCCTGATTTGGGCGTGATTTCTGGCCAGGAATCAGGGTTTCTCGCTTCTTGCGAGAGGGGGGGAGAAAGTTTGTACCTACTTATGCAGTCACGTAGGCCAGCAGCACAGTATATGTGTGTGTGCGTGTGCGTTTGTGTGTTTCTAGTTCTGCATTCTATTGTCTTGGCTTTGTTTTGTTTTGTTTGCTTTTCTCCTCGCACAGAACCTTATCGACGCTCCAAAATCACTCCGTTCCCATTGCGGCCCGCGTCACGGTGTCGAAAGATGAAAGCCGCGACTTTATGGCAGTGTTCCCAGGTTAGCTATTTGCTTATGCCAATTATCATGCTAATACTAATGATGATTCCGTTGTTTTGTTTGCAGATCTTGTGCGTGACATCACCACCGTGACGAAGACGTACAACTGCAACGATGCTGCCAAGTGGTTCGCTCAGGTCCTTCAATACAACGTGCCCAGGGGCAAGAAGAACCGCGGCATCCTCACCGTTTTGACCTACAAGAACCTGGTGCCGGCACAGGATCTCACTCCGGAGAACATCAAACTGGCCCAGTACCTGGGCTGGTGTGTGGAAATGGTGGGCATTTCATGGGCCAAAAGGTGCTTCGTACACTAATGACTTTCTCGTTTTTATAGCTCCAGAGTTTCTTCATCATCTCCGACGATGTGATGGACAACAGCACCACCAGACGAGGGCAGCCCTGCTGGCACAAGGTCGAGAACGTTGGCCTGACCGCCATCAATGATGCTTTAATGATTGAAAATGCCATGTTTGCCATACTGAAGATGCACTTTAGCCACCTGGACTGCTATGTGGCCCTGATGGAGCTCTTCCACGAAATCACCTACATCACCACCTGCGGCCAGTCGCTGGATCAGCTCAACTCGAACCGCAGCGTCTCGGATTTCACCATGGAAAACTACAAGGCTATTGTGGAAAACAAGACCGCTTACTATTCCTTCTACCTGCCCTTCGCCATCGCTTTACACTTGGCTGGGTAATTGGCTCTACTTCTCCTCGCTTCCTAGCGCTAATCTCACGCTCTATTGTTTAGCTACAAGGACGCAGAGGCCTTCCGGCAGTCAAAGACCATTCTCCTGGAGATGGGCAACTTTTTCCAGGTACAGGACGACTTTCTCGATTGCTTCGGCAATCCGGAAGTGACGGGCAAGATTGGCACAGACATTCAGGACAACAAGTGCTCTTGGCTAGCTGTGGTGGCCATGCAGCGAGCCAATGCCGAGCAGAAACAGATTATGATCGATTGCTACGGCAAGGAAGGTAATGTAACCTTCAAAATGTATTTGTGTTACTGTTCAACTAACTTAATTTCATTGTTTACAGATCCCGCCAAGGTAGACAGAGTCAAGGAGCTGTACAAGGAGCTCGGACTGCCATCGACGTATGCCACCTTTGAGGAGGAATCCTACAACATGATCAAAACTCACATACAGCAAACATCGCGCGGGGTGCCGCACCAGACCTTCCTGCAAATCCTCAACAAAATCTACCAACGTGACTCCTAAATTAATCGTTTTTTATAAATTATATTGTAGTTTTAAGCATTTACATGGATGAACTGTTAGCATGGGCTCAGCAATTACACACGAAATGGATTTTTAACTATACATACACACACACCTTGTTCTTGGCTTAATCGTCCGTGAAATCGAAGGGAGCAAAGGCCTTTCGGAAGTCATCAACATACGCCACTTCCTCGTCTCTCTCCAGCAGGCACTCCTTCCAATTGACCTTCTCGTCGCAGTTCAGCAGATTCTCCGAACAGAAAACGTCCCTGGAAAGAGGATTGGTTAGCTAGTTGCGAGCAAGCAAGTCGGGTCTGCAAGCCCACCTGGCAAAATGAATCGGAAAATGCTTCATCTGGCGCGTTATCAGCGTACTGTCGTCGGGTAGCTCGGCGAGGAAATATGGTCCCATTTCTGGCAGCATTTTCACGGAATCCAATGCCGGCAATGTCTCAAATTCCAGATTAAATTCCTCCGCCTTGTCCTCGAAACTGTGCTTGATCTTCCACGCATAACCCTCCTCGAAGGCCAGCACATTGATCTGCAGATGGACGGACTTGTAGTGCCTCTCCGTGAAGCACACAACCTGACCGAGGGACTTGAAGAACTTGCGCAGGGCTGCCTTGAACTTATCCAGTTCCTCCCAATCCTCTGGACTGAGTTGTGCGGCGCAGGGCACATGCTTGGTGGACAGTATCATGACATGATGCTTGTTTATGGGTCCCTTGGCCAAAGCCAAATAGAAGTGCTCGCCGACGGTGATAATGAGATGTTTCTCCACATCGGGAGAAGACAAGCAGAACCAGCACTTTTCTGAAATTAAGGGAAATATTTATACATGATCTCAACGAAGTTTATTCATAACAAACCCTGATCGATTTGGGGAATCCTCGGGCGCTTATCTCTTCTGTTGTTATCACCGCCCTGCCGCTTGCGATTGCCGCCTTCCATGTCGTAAAAGTACTGACGATTTTCCGACTGTAAAATAATATATATTAAAAACTATCTAGGGTTTTAAAGAGATGCCTAAAGCACTCACCGAATCATTCTTGCTGACGGCTCCTCCCAGGTCTAGGCCTATGAAAGGACAAGGTATTTCATTGGTGGTCTTCTGCACCAAATCCAGTAGTCGTGACTTATCCACCGGCTTCAAGCTAAGCGCGTAAATGTATTTAACTTTATTGGCATTGCCCACATCGGCCAAGGATATGAAGCGAGTGCACAGCTCGAACTGAGTGGTCTCATCCTTGGGCATTCGAAAGGGAGCACACTCGTAGTGAGTGCCATTGATTGCGCAGAAATGATAACGCGGCTTGATCTCACGGCAGAGAAAGGACACCAACTTGGAGGCTTTGGCCTGAAATATAATCTTTGTACTAAGATCTCTAATGCATACAATCCTAAACTTACATTCTCCTGCTCCTGCATGCCGTATGGCCACTGTGAGGTGAGCAGCACATCTACGCCCCTGTACTCCGTGGAGCAGTTCTTCGACACCAGGCAGGAGTTACGCACGGCTATGACATCGGCTTTGGTAAACTCATGTTCGGAGCCTGAGGATTCCGCAGCGTTTGCTGCCTCAAAGCCGCTTAGATAGGCAATTTTCACGCCACTGCTGAGCGTGTAAACACCACGCCGGCCGAGATATGTGAGATTTGTGCAGATTTCACCATCCGCCAGATCAGCAAAGTATTTAGCGTGCTCCTTCTTGTTGGGACCAAGCACATAGGTGGGCACGGTGACTGAAGGTGTAAAGAGCTTGTTAGAAGTCATATAACACCATAAGGTTGTGTACTTACTGTGTTTAAACCCATTTTTGTAGGCAATCAGTTCCTCGTTTTGCTTGTCGTCGCCGAAAAAGTCTCCGACACAACACAGGATTTCAAAGGGTCCCGCCTTTTTGTTGACCTGCTCCACGCGCTGGAACAGTTGCTTGAAACGACCCCGTACATCGCCCACAACTAATCTAGGAGGAAATAGTAGTATTATAAATATTTAATCACGTTTTTAATTTGTTTTTATTGCTTACATTTTTGTGCCCGCGTCCATGTCAGTGTGGCCAGATGCAAATTAGGCTTTCTCCTTAAAAAGTCCCAATGTGTTGAAATTTCCCCTTAATCCTCGTGCTGCCAACTGATTTTTGCTAATGGCGGGGGTTTTTCAAACTTACAACTAAAAAAGATTTAATTGTTTATAGTTTTTTATGCTTAATAATAGATAACCATGTTTTTCTAACCTATTTTAAACATAATTATCGCAGTTACGACTGGTTTTGAACACCATGACACACTTTTAACTGGATTTGCCCAGCTCTTTGGAATATTTTTTTCGGCAATTGCTGGTTAATTGAGCGTAGAACGTTCTCTGCTTATATAATCCATAAACTATAACCTTAGTGCAATGTCAATGGCCCAAAATATGGCATTATTTATGACATTGGCCCCAAAGCAAGCGACTGCAACAATGAACTTTTGCTGGGCCTTTCTGGTCATGCGTGGCTGGCACTATTAAGTGGCCATTACTCTTCGCGTTCCATTAGATGTGGACGAGTGTCCGCTGGGGGATATAAAATGGGCCTTGCCGGTTCACATCCATATCAGTCATCTCTCAGTAGCCGCAGTAATGTCGCCCATTCAGACGCTCTTGATCTCGATTTGCTTGGGATTTGTGACCCAAGTCTTGGGCCAAACCAACATCGATTGCCAAAGGCCGCCACAGCTGGTTGTAAGTTACCAAAATGGGAATTCTTTTTCATTTAAGAAGATTCTTAACTTTGTTATCTTACCATTTAGGACCCAGCTCTTTGCTGCAAGGACGGCGGTCGTGACCAGTTGGTGGATCAATGCGCCCAGCGGATTTTGGGAGCAGCAAATAATAGCGGCGGACCTCCTTCCGTAGACGCTGCTGCTGTGAGTAGTATTAGTTAGTGATTCCATAATTTCTACTTACATTGTTTTTTAATCTCTTTTCAGTGCCTGGCCGAGTGCATACTCACTTCGTCCAAGTACCTCGAGGAGCCGCAGAAGCTCAACTTGAACAACATACGCAGCGATCTCTCTGCCAAGTTCTCCAACGACAGCGTCTATGTGGAGACCATGACAATGGCCTTTTCCAAGTGTGAGCCCCAATCTCAACGCAGATTGGCACTGATCCTGCAGCAGCAGCAGCAGCAACAGGCTCAGCGGCAAAATCAGCAGCAAAATCAGCAAGCACAACGCTGCAGTCCCTTCTCCGCCATCGTGCTCGGCTGCACCTACATGGAGTACTTTAAGAATTGTCCAGACCATCGTTGGACACAGAATGCCCAATGTGCGCTAGCCAAGGCTTATGTTACGCAGTGTGGCTTGGGAGCTTAACTCAATTAATTGAATCTCATTTGCAGTTTGTACATATATTAAAAGTAGGAAATAAATTTTTAAATTTGAAATGAGATTAGTGTGACCAGCTGCTTAGGTACCAGAGAATCCATTCCCCCGGAGCTAACTAGGAGGTATTTTCGCCACAGCCATCATCCGCAGAGGAAATATTTTCATCTTCCAATCGCAGCCTCTTTGCAGTGTTTTTGCATTTTACTGAGATAAACTCGGACTCGAAACGCAAAAAGTCTGGCTCAGTAGCTGCCCCAGTGCTAACCAAAAGACATTCTAACATAATAAGCAACATGGTTGACCTCACCGACGCCGGTTCGCCCTTCCAGCAGTCAATTCCGAATCTCGCCTTCTATGTGCCGGCTGTTGTTGTTTTCACTTTGGCAGGTGAGTTTTCGGTTAAATTCATCTCCCTTCCCCTCGTTTGTTACCCCCTCCCAGCAGTCCCATTTGTAATGCATGTAATAACCTGGCCGAGATCCCGGCCAGAGCGCGAATTGGGTCAAAAGACTTTCACCAAGCGAGCAACCAGAACGTTAACCCCTATGCTGTGCCTCTGTTTTGGCCCCAGCTGTTGGCCGTCGTCTTCGTTTGTGTTTGGTTTTATCTGTTATCTGTTTTGGTTTGGTTTTGATTTGGATTGTCTTACGTGTTCTTTCTGGCCATCATGTCATTCTAGTTTTGTTTTATTTTCTTTTTTTTTGCGTACGTAGTCAAAAGTTTGTGGGTTTCAAGAGCGATAAGAGGGGCGTCTGATAAGAGGCCGACGGCCACCATTCACTTGTGGAAGTGGTACAGTCGTACCTCTGAGGGAAATATTATCTATTTGCTATTGATACAGTGGGTACAATAGGTACAGTGGGAATAAGGTGTAAGAAGAGTGGAGAGTTTAAATTTCCTCTTTTTTCGGTATGGGATATTTACGTATAAATGGGATTTTTTATTTACCACTATTTTTAATGATAAAGTGGTCTTGAAAAATCCCATCTTTTTATATTTATACTTTAATAATAATAAAGTAATCAATTATTATGATAGTGTTAGATTTATAGCCTATAAAAGTGTTTTTACAGAAAAACCCAAAAATAAAGATCGCAAAAAAAAGAGCTTGCTAAGGTCTTCAAAAACACAACACTCATACCGATGCTGTGTAGTGGTCTTGCTTTTATATCATATTTTGCCTGACTTTTGACTTTAAAGACGGATTTTCCTTTAGTCCAGCTCCGATTTACCTTTCCAGTCGCCCAAAACTGTTATACTTTTAGACGAGGGATAAAATCCCTTTATTAGTCCATAAAATACGCCTGCCTTACCGCCATTATGTAGAGTTCCAACTATATGTCCCTCTCAGTGGGTCTCTGCAGGCAATTTCTATAAAAGCCAAGTCCGGCACTGATTAGCGCGTGGCTCTGTCTTATCGCATCGAACCCAATACAAGTACCTGTATCCAGGCTTGCTCCGCTCTTTACCAACTTCTTTGGACTCCCCTGTCTACCTTTGGAAATATATGCTGACGAAGGCAGGTCCGAAAAGCGCAGCGGAAAGCAGCTACTAGTAGCGACCGGGCATATCTGAGAATAATGAAATATAAGCAACTGATTACACGCGAGTGTCAGTTTATTTTCGTATTGATTTTAATATGATTTTTAGAGAGCGCTCAGTCCTCCCGAGCAGCAGAAGGCCGGAGCACGTAAGCAACGGCGGCAATCTAGCGGCCAAAAAATTTAAATAATTACTTAGACCGAGCAACACGCACTGGGGGCACCTCTCGATCCTTAAGAATTTTGAAAACTCGCCTTCAATCGTTTTAATCTCTGCATGCCGCGTGTCCAAAGATAATCAAAATCAATGCCCGGCGTGTCACCGAATCTCGTATCTGTTTAGTTTCGTTTTTGCCACGTTGTTTGTTTTCTGTGATTTAGTTTTGTTGCCCCCAGTAGCATGCCGATCCCCGCTGAAACCAGCAACCAGAACCCAGAACCCAGAACCGTATACTATGTTCTCATCCCACATTCAGACGCCAACCGCTAAAGGCGAGCCCACAGACAGATCCGTAAATAAAAGCCCATTTGAGGAAAGAGAGCGATTTGACCATGGCTGAGGATCCGATAAACCAGCAGGCATTCGCCGACGACGTGGCAGCGGCTGCTGCGGCCGGAGGACCGGCTGGCTTTGCCGGCGCCGAGCCGGGCAGTCCGGACTTCAAGATGCCCAGTGCGGATGAGATCTGGAAGATGGTCGAGAGCATGGAGGGCATTTCGGACGAGGAGCGAGCCGAGCTGCGGGATAGCATCTACAACCCGAAGCCGCCATCGCCGGAGGACTTTATGCGCCAGTACGGACATCCCGGCCACAGTTCGCGGGAGTACATTTTCTTCTTCGTGATGCTGGCCCTCATTCTGCTCGTCTTTGGTAAGCTGAACGAGAGCCTCCGCCGTCGTCGTTGGGCCTTATCGGGTGCGATATCCGCACCCACTTGTGGAGAGCAGGGGCGGCGGCGATAAGTGTCAGGGGGCCCTGCCAAAGCCCTCACACTCACAGTTACACACTCGGCCCCAGGCTAGAATGTTTGCTTCGTTTATAGGCGTTCGATTTGCGATAAGATAACACAGGGCAGCGTGGGTAGAATCCATCACAGACACAGACATAGGCACCGGCAGCACCACGACCACGACCACGACCAGACAGTACTCGACAGGGATCCATGCCGGCGAGCAGTTGACACAGACAGACAGAACCGAGAGACTCGTTGCCAAGAAACTGGTACGCCGCCGCCGCAGCCATGAGCCAGCATGAAGTCGGTGTTGTCGAGCAGCTGAAGAAGTCCGTGGAGGAGATCGTGGCCAAAATGGGGCCCAGCAGCAAGTTCTCGCAGGATCTGATCAAGCGGATCGGCGATATGCAGAGCAAGCTGGAGTCCCTGGCCGACACGGACCGGAATCAGTTTCTGGCCGAGATGAAGGACAAGTTTGAGGCGACGATCGGTCGGATCGAGCAGCGCATTGCGCAGCACGCCCACATTGCTCAGACCTATTCCAGTTCGAAAGTGACGGCCGTGATCTTTCTCCTAGTCTCCATATTCGGTCTCAGTTGCCCTTGAACTCTTTCTGTGAGAAGCTTAAATTAACCTTATGCCTTTCTCTAATCCCATTACAGCTCTCTTTGGCTACAAACTGTACAAGTCGCTGACGGAGAAGGAGCAGAAGAAGCAGGAGAAGCTCAAGAGCAAGCAGCAGAAGAAGGCCAAGAAGTCCAACTGAGCGAGGAGCGAGACGAGGCAAAGGAGAAGGAGAATCCCTTGAGTAGCAACCTTGCAGCTGTTGTTAATCAATACAATCACACCGCCCCCTGTAAATGACTAAATTATGAATTCACTAACGTAATGAAATAAACAGTACCCGTAATAATAATGATACTTGTAAATGTCATGCTAAATGTCGCGCTAATTGCCATTAAGGTACGCCATCGCCAGCGCCATCAGGAAATGCAAATCAGGAGCAGCAAATCGGTGTCGTGACTTGTGAACTTGTTGCTGCTATCTACATAGCTCCCTGGTGGCCTCCGTTGCCCGGGGAAACGGTCGGGTCGTTTTGTCGAAGCGCCTCCTGTCAGGCACGGCTCTATTAATAGCCAGATTCTGTTTCTATTTACCCAGTTTAGCAGAAACACTCGAAGCGGGCATCAACACAGCTACTGAAAACACATCATCATGTCCTACTCCAGTCGTAAGTAGATCCCAGCTCCTCTTTCCCTTCTTTTCCCTTACTCTACTCGGACCCCGTAGGTTTCGGCTTCGACTTTCATCTGCCGGATGAGAGCTGGTGCTATCCCAAGAACGATATGCACTTCATCCGCAGCGCCGAGTGGGTGCCAGTGGAAAAGGCTGGCGTCGGTCGCTCCTTTGCCAATCCCAATGGCGTGATCTACCCGAGAGTCGTGGGCATGATTCCGCGCTATGGCGGCCATGTTCCTGGCAATAAGTTCCGCGTGGGCAACACCTGGGGCCGCTCCACCATAGACGCCAAGCGTCACCTGGCCCTCAATCATGATTGATTCGCCTTTGATTCCTAGATGCCTCCCTCGGTCACTTCTTATTTAGCCAATCAAAATTGCTGTGTTACGCTTAGAGAAGCACCCAGAAATAAAACGTATAAAATGTGTTACATATGAAATACGATTGGTTTTTATTTAAATGAATTTTTAAGCTTAATTTTGGCTTTTAAGCTTTACTTTTAATTTTAAGATTTATAATTAAAAATGGAGATCATATGGATTATATTTGAGATTAAAGTTAAACTATGGGAACAAATAAATAAATAAAAAAAGTATCATTAAAGATTTAATACGTTTAGATATTCGTTCATTTGTATTTATATCCACAGAGATTTCTATAGCAACAGTTTTACATTTAATAAAAAAGAAAGAACTTTTTAATTCCCTTTGATTTAGTATAATTATTTTATATGTAGAATAATTTACAATATGTTTTAAGAATTAAAATGGAAACCACAAATGATAAGAGAAAATTCAAAGCGAACGACTTATTTATCGTTCTTCTCCTTATCGATAAATGCCAGCCCGCCAAAATTAAAAGGTATTGCCACAAATGCAATAACAAAAAGTTTCCCCATATCTGACCTAATCTACACTATAAAAGTGGGAAAATAAAACTAATTTTCCAAGAAAATCTTAGAAAAGATAAGTAAACCTTTCAAAATTCAAGAACTTCACACCTGTACAATGTGACCAAAGCACAATGAATGCAAAATACCCCAAGTTTTCCTATGCTCCGTTCAGGATTTTGGCGGCCATCGGTGAAAGCGATCCGCAGATAAGAAAGTAAATAACAATAATCACCATTATTGGAAAATTTGCATTATCTATTCAACCAGAAGATCTTTGTCCAGCTAGATCATGGGCCTAAATCTGCTTAGCATCTGCCGACGAGCCCTCCACACGTCTCCCGTCCGACCGCAAGTGATCCAGGGCGCGACGCCCACGAAGAGGATTTGCATTGTGGGCGCCGGACCCGCCGGCTTCTATGCCGCCCAGCTGCTGCTGAAGCAACTGAGCGACTGCGTGGTGGACGTGGTGGAGAAGCTGCCGGTACCCTTCGGACTGGTGCGGTAAGCAGGCACTGAATTTAGCTTTAGAAGGACGCGGCGGTGTTGTTTGCCGTTGGTCCAAAGCCGAAGAGTGGACCCACAACGGACCGGAAGATGCCAGTAAAGTAGGCTGTAAAAGGAGGTAGAGTGTAATCTTCGAAAGAAGTCTGTGGGGCGGGAAACTTACCGCCCAGTTGGTCAAGACCCCACGGAGTACTGGCTGCCGCCTGGCTGCAGCCGGAGATCATCAGCAAGAGGCAGAGGATCAGTGGCAAAGCAACCGCCAGGGGCATCTTGGGAGCGAAACTGTGACTCGCACTTGAAGCACAAATGCTTTTATCCGCACCCGGGTTGCGTGTCATGCATTCCATGTATCGCACTTATCGACTAACGACTTGTCCCATTATGCAAATCGCACATTGCAGCTTTGGCGTTGCGCCCGATCACCCGGAGGTCAAGAACGTGATCAACACCTTCACCAAGACCGCCGAGCATCCGCGTCTGCGCTACTTCGGCAACGTTGCGCTCGGCACGGATGTGAGCCTGAAGGAGCTAAGGAAGCGGTACCACGCCGTGCTCCTCACCTACGGCGCTGACCAGGACCGAGAACTGGAGCTGGAGAACGAGCAGCAGGGCAATGTGATATCTGCCCGGAAATTTGTGGCCTGGTACAATGGTCTGCCAGGAGCGGAAGACCTTGCCCCTGACCTGAGCGGGCGAGATGTCACGATTGTGGGTCAGGGCAACGTTGCTGTTGATGTGGCCAGGATGCTCCTCAGTCCCTTGGATGCCTTAAAGGTTAGATAATCGTATTCCCGAGTAAACCATGATTATAATCTCGATTTAATCAGGTCACGGACACCACGGAGTACGCCTTGGAAGGCCTTTCCCGCAGTCAGGTGCAGCGTGTGCACCTCGTGGGTCGGCGGGGTCCTCTGCAGGCCGCTTTCACCATCAAAGAGCTGCGAGAAATGCTCAAGCTACCTAATGTGGACACACGCTGGCGAACCAATGACTTTTCAGGTGCGAACCTACATTAATCCGTATCCAGAATGCCAAAATGCCTAAATTTCTCCTCCATATTTCAGGTGTGGACTCACTGGTGGAGAAACTACAGCGCCCACGTAAGCGACTCACCGAACTGATGCTCAAGAGCCTCAAGGAACAGGGAAGAGGCTCTACTGGCTCCAAGCAATTCCTGCCAATCTTTCTGCGAGCTCCCAAGGCGATAAGCTTAGGAGAAATGGAGTTCTCCGTCACAGAGCTCAAAGAGGACTCCGCAGTTGCCACCGATAACACTGAGCGTCTTCCCTCGGACTTGATTCTGCGCAGCATTGGCTACAAATCCAGTTGCGTGGATTCCGGCATCAACTTTGACAAGGGACGCGGACGAGTTCACAACATAGAGGGACGAGTCCTCAAGGATACCGATAAAAGCGATCCCGGACTGTATGTGGCCGGTTGGTTGGGCACGGGCCCCACAGGCGTTATCCTAACTACCATGAGCGGCGCTTTTGCGGTGGCCAAGACCATCTGTGACGACATAGCCGCCAATGTGCTGGACACGAGTTGCGCCAAGCCTGGATACGATGCGGATGACAAGCGCGTGGTTACCTGGGACGGCTGGCGAAGAATAGACGCATTTGAAAGCGAGGCGGGCAAGGCCAAGGGAAAGCCGAGGGAGAAAATCGTCAGCATCGAGGAGATGCTGAGAGTTGCCGGAGTCTAACAAGATCAATCCCTTAGGTGGCGGCTGACAATAATGTGTTTTAGCAAAAAATCTAGCTTTCTTTTATTTATTTGTCGTTGAAATCCTTTGTTATTAGTGTGTAAATATTCAATTTCATTTATAACGCATCCCCAAGACTTTGTAGAAAATTTCCTGTGTGTCTTAAATTCAAGTTAGTGGAAAAGATGGACAACTTTATAACCCCGGAGCCGCACTTGGTGCCCGGGTAAGTCACGAAAAACTCTTTAAAGAAAGGATTCTCACCTTGTGGCAATCGCTAGATACACCGGTCACTGTCCCGGCGATCGGTATCGAGTGGGTCGCACCTATGGCCGGCAGACGCACAACCTGCTCATTGATCCCTGTGTCCCCCATGCGCCGGAACTGATTGTGGCCCCCATCCATGCCAAGGGGCGTCTCAAGGACTATCCCACGCCGCACGAACTGAAGGTGCTGCGAACGAGAGAGGACTTTGTGGACTCCGTGTACAGACACCCCATCCTGCCGGGATATGCCGGCTTTGTGCCGAATGTGGTGCGTCAGGTCGGCAAGCGTTATTTGGCAGCCGCATCCGCCGGAGTGGCCCACCACGAGACGCTAATGGAGCTCTACCGCTGCGAGAATCGAACGTTACGACACAGGGATCTGCTGGAGAGCGGGAAGGGCCTCTTCGACCGCAAGATCAACGAGCGGCTGCTGCCCAAGGCCTATTACCGGTCACCATTGATCCCGGTCACCGGCGTTTCCCAGGGCCTTAAGGACGAGGTCTGTCCGCCAAAAACGGAGAAACTGAAGTACAGCAAGTTCACGTCACCCCACTTCCTGGAGGACGAGGATGACGACAAGTACATCATCAACGGCTACGCAGGCCACATTCCCATGGCGGTGACCCGGTTCGGGGAGTCCAACCAGGTGCTCACCCACCGCGCCCTCTGCAGCTTCTCGGATTACATGTACAAGAAGAAGCGAGACTCGTGGTGCTGCGGCCAGGATCTCAGCCGGCCGGCTATCACCTGTCCACCTGTAGGGCACTTCATTGTCTACCACACCACCGACGGCATGATGCCCAACTACGCCGGACATGTTCCCGGCGAAATGTACAAGTTTGGACGCACCTACGGGAAGACCACCTACGACGCCAAGCGCTGGCTTGAGGTGCACAAGGGTCTTACAGTGTTGCCGGAGGTGGCCAACTTGAATTATGCCTACTAACTAACTCTGCGTGATACTAATTTTATGTTTTAGAGGGTAATAAATTTACTGTGTAGACTTTTCAAAAACCGTTATTTTCCATTCCTCTCAAATGCTACGATTTTTAAATTGGGGGAAACACAGGATTTTTTAGGCGAAAATCTTCGATATTCGAGATTTTTTAGGAGTAAGACCAAGTAAGCATCTGGCAACACTGCTGCTTCTACGTCGTTCGGCTGAGGGAATTAAGTTTTAATTGATTGTGCGTCCAAATAATGTACGAATTCTCGCCAATGTCGCGGCCAATTGCAGTGCAGTGCCTCGAGTGCTTGGCAATAATGTGAAAGCGGCCGTTTGGGCAGCGAAAGGGCACAGTTACCACAAAAACGCCAAGAGAAAAAAAATCTTTAGAATCGAAATCGAACAATTCAAACACACACACATAGTGCCGCACCGTTCACACACCGCAGCGCAGTACAGTACCGCAGCGAGTGCGAGCGAGCGAACAGTATCTCGGCAGATAACATACATTTGTGTACCTACCTCTCTTCCAAGTGGTGAGTTGAATGCCGATTATGCACCCTGCACGCGTCGCATCGGGCAGCATACGAAAATATTAAGTGAAGTGCAGTGCCAGAAAAACACGGAAAGCCCCCTAAGATTGGATCGACCCATGGAGGTGGCGCGGATCTAGCATCGCCCCCGCGTAGATAGCGACCCTCCGGGCGAGATTTATGGCGGGAATTCGCTGGGAGTCTGCGCACAGGTCACTAACAAGTCGGTGCGACCCCAACTGCGCCCGACTTGTTTATTAAGAGCGAACAAACGAATAAAAATAAAAACAAAAAATATATATATGTAATTGTTGTAGCAGGTGAGATTTACGACTGTATGTTGTTCGTGGACTTCGGAGAGAGAGAGCTTCGCGTCGTGTTTCCAGTGTTGTTTTTTTTCTTTCTAGTTTCGTATTGAGAACGGGGGCGAAATGGGAAACTGAAAAACCGCCAAAATGGGTTGAGAGTTCCTTTTGCATCGATTTTCCCGGTTGGAAAAATGCGAATTTGAATTTCAATCCCGATTGCAAGTGCCTAAAGTTGTTTTTTTTTCCCCCCGATTGCAGCAAAAGTAGTAAAGTGATGAGCGAATCTCTACCAGCTCAAGTGGAGGAGACCAAGGTGTCCGACGAAGATGGCGTAAAAGAGAAAGCTGAAGCTGCCGAGGGATCGGCCATGCAAGTGGACACGGATGTCAGCGGTGAGCAGCCGCCGCTGCCGCCGGGCGAAGCGGGTGACAAGGAGAAATCTACAACGGTGGACATAAACACACTCACCCCGTCCACGCCGTCGCAGACGCCGCCTCAGCTGCTGGCCGGCGAAAGTGCGGCGTCGGGAGCCACGGCAGTTATACCGGAGAACATCCTGTCTCCGCCCAAGTCAGAAACGCAGACGGATGAGACCAACACGGCGACATCCACGTCTTGCTCGCCCGCTTCGGAGGGCCAGCGATCTCCGGTGGCGGAGCAACCGCAACAGCAGCTACAGGCAAGCAAGCCGCCCAAGCAGGAGCAACCAGAGACGACAGCGGCGTCAACGGCGACGACGGTCAATGGCTCCATACCAAAGTCGGGGAAACCGCTAGCCACGGCCCTCAGCGCCAAGAAGCCCAGCAAGGCGGCGTCCACGTCACCACGTGCCTCCCGAGCCCGCAAGCCCAAAGCGCTGCCCATGTACGAGAGCGAGATCAGCGACCACAAGGTGGGCATAAAGCTCTGCATCAAGAAATCCGATGCCGGGGACAGTGCACCGGCAGCCACCTCTCCCCCAGTACCCGTTCCCGCGGCCTCTAAGCCTGTGCGCAAGCGCATCCGCAAACCAAAGCAACCCGACAGCGATGAGGCCGAGTATGAGCCGCGCAAGAAGAAAGGTGGGGGAGGAGGAGATGGCCAAAAGAAGGTTTCTACGAGCGCCGATGCGGCGGCTGCGGACGAGCCCATTGAGCAGAGCGTTTGGGCCCAGAAGCTGCCCGAGGAAGTCCTTTTCAGGGTGAGAATGCAGTGGCAATGGCCTCCGAAAACATAACTCACACAGAACCCATTCTTTCCGCTTCTAGATCTTTGAGCATGCCGTGGACATGGAGGGCTGTCTGCCCACTCTGTTTCGCCTGGGACGAGTCTGCTCGCTTTGGCGTCAGGTTTCCCTGCGGCCGACCCTGTGGCGCACCATGGATCTGACCACCTGGGTCAAGGAGAAGTATCGCACTGAACTGAAGCTAAAGTGGTTCGTGGACAACCGCTGCAGTGCCTGCACAGAGCTGAATGTTTGTAAGTGACCAAGATGCTGCTCGAAGAATTTGAACTAATGTAACAAATTGTTTGCTTTTCAGCCAATTGGAAAATTACGGACATCAATTGCTTCCTGACCAAGCTGTCTAGTGGCTGCCCCAATCTGGCTGGCATCACGCTGTCCGGCTGGAAGGGCTTCACCTCGGATAATCTGACCTACTTGGTGGACAATATGCACAAGTTGCAGCGAATAGACTTGAGTTCCATCAATGTAAGTTGCGTTGGAGTTTGCTCCCTAATCTCTGATGATGTCTGATGTTGTTTGGTCTTTTCCCAGGTTGAGATGAATGCCAGCAAGAGCGCCGTGGGCATCAACTCCTTATGCAATGCACTCCAGACCATGGGAAGTCGTCTGACCCATCTCTACTTGGCGCACAACCGACTGGCGGGAATACCGCAGATAGTCGGTATTCTGTCGGTAAGTATCTCGCAGCTCAGAGCTCGTTTGATTCTCTTTTTAATGCTACTTAATTCGTTGCAGACGCACTGCCCCAATCTGGCGTTACTGGATCTCTCGAACGTGACCACTCAGGCCACATCGCACGGTGTACTGCACATTGAGAAGCTGCAGCGCGGCTGCCAGAAGCTCAAGGTCCTGCGGGTGACCAACTCTCACATAACGCCGAGCACGGCCTCAATGCAGGAAATTGTAAGCACACTGACATTAAATTTTAAAGAGGAATTCCACTTAAACATGCTTCTTGTCAGATGGACTCGCCCGGCTTTCCAAATCTCGAGGAGCTATCCGTGGCCGCCTTGACCGATGAGTCGCGCATCATTAGCGACGACCATTTGCAGCGCATACTGAAGAGCAGCTCCAAACTGAAGCTGCTGGACGTACGCAACTGCACGCGGCTGACACACGAGAGCCTTATCCGCCTGCCGGCCTGGGATATCAAGCATTTATTCCTGTCCGGCTGCTCAGTTACACGAGACATGGGGTGCGTTCCGATAGTTTACGGTTAAGGGAAAGTCAATCTAATTGAAATTCGTTCTTTGATTAGGTCGGGTCTGGAACTCATCGCCTCCAAGTGGGCGCACAGTCTCATTGAGCTGGATCTGGCCTGGGCGAATGTGCAGCAGCCCATAGACAATGCCCTGCGCGCCCTCGCCGAGAAGGGCAGGGAGTCGCCGTTGGCGTAAGTATTTACATGAATTAATTAAACTATTGTGAGTTTATTAAACCTAATTTACTGCCCCAATGCAGCCATTTGAATCTGTGCGGTTCGTCCGTGTCGGACGAGGCGGTCAAGGAAATACTCACCAACTGCGTGAACATGAGCTCAATCAATCTGGCGTCGTGCCGGGGGCTGCCGCGAGGAGTCAAGCGCCTGATGCAGGGACCCCAGGAGCTGCACGAGCTGCGGGAAGTGCTGGGGGTGCAGCTGAAAGGCAACAGCAGCGGGAGCAACTAATCCAGTCAGTGGGCGAGACCACAACACATCGGTTTTATTGTTGATCAAGGCGGGCCAAGTTTAAATGTAATTTAAATTGTTGCAACCTGTTGATTTTGTACTGTAATCCGCGGTAAACATATTGCAATATTTGCATCCACATTTGCAATCGCTTGCATCTTCCAATAATGCTTATCTTGTTCATAGGCCGTAGTGTGTAATTATTGTACTATTGTACTAGTATTTAGAGTATTCAGCGCAGACCTATCTTTTGTAAATGCAATATGTATTCATAATTTAGTTGATTCGAATTTTTTGCAGCGCGAAAAGCATTCACTTCCTGAAGGACTACCCGTTTGCAACGATTTTCAATGATTTCTTTTTCATCCATATACATATATATATATAATTATATAGACACTGATTTATTGTTAGTTAAGTCCGACCATTGAGTGTTTGTAAAGTATGTACACAGAGTTTTAAGCTAAGTTTAAAGGAGTATGTTTCGCAATACTTAAATGATATATATATTTACCATAAATTAGTCGTCAATTCAGAGTCGCCAACTAAGGCAGTTTGTAGAATGTGTTTTAACCCGATAGAAATGTACATATTGGCGTTAGAGAGCGTTCCGATTGGATGTTTTTTATATACAAAATAACCATTAATAAAAAGGTAACGCATATACCACAACACATTCACATACATACATAATGTAACTTTAAATAACATAAATTAAAACAATTCAATTGTTAAGCATTACTAGCAGTTAAGAGACGGCAATTAAAGGTACATTTAATTTAAAATAAACGCAAACATTTTCAATCTTTATGCTAGGTGTTAATTTTGCCTTAATTTCTGAAGACTTCTGAAGCACTTGATGGGTCTCAACGGCATCTCCAGTCACTGCCGAAAACTTGGTAGTTGAGCATTTTCTAAAGTTGACAAAAGTCGTACATTATTCATGGTTAAATATATTAAAATACAAATACATTTGATTTAAATCAATTTTCTGTTATACAGTTCGGTTATGTCCAATCGATATTCCCAATAGTCATAATCGATAACACAGAAATCGGAAAATCGCTGTGGCAAGTTTCGAGGAGAATTGTGAAAGTAAATAAAAATAACTAATAATTCGAGAAGAATTGAATAGCAGCAGGATGCACGAACAACCACTGAAGGAGGTCACTCAGCTAATCCACGCCATCAAAGTGGGGTAAGAAAACTCCTTTGGGACACCGTGTAAACGTCAAGCAGCTGAAGCCTCTAAAACCTTGCAGATTGGTGGAGGGATCCTACAATATAACCAACAAGACGCTGGACATCTTCAAGTACATTATTATGAGCAAGAGCTGGCAAAATGCCGACGCCCTTATGCAAATCGTCCGCGCCCAGTGCCGAATCCTGCAATCAGCTCTGCCCCAGGAGACGGTGTCCTCAAACATTGCCCGGCGGATCCTGAAGCTCACCCGCGAGGAGTTTGATTTGCTGCACGCGAAGGTCCAGCACATTGCCGACGACTCGCAGGCCTCGCTGTCGCTGCACAAACTGGTGACGCAGACCAGCGAGAGCAACGTGAGGAGTGACTACTCGGTGCCGCAGCAGGGACTGCGGGAGGCGCTGCTGGATCACCTGCAAGAGGTGGAAACGGAGCTGGAGACGAGCTCGGAGAACATTTGCGTGCAGGCCGAGGAGCACATCCATTCGTCGGAGATCATCCTGACCCTGGGCCATTCACGCAGCGTGGAGAACTTCCTGAAGCGAGCCATTAAGAAGCGCCAATCCCTAACCATCATCGTTGCCGAGTGTGCACCGGCCTGTCGGGGTCACAACTTGGCCGCCAGCCTGGCGAGTGAAAAGAATGTGGAGATAATTGTGATCCCGGATGCGGCCATCTTCGCGATGATGTCGCGTGTCAACAAGGTCATCATTGGGACGCACAGTGTCCTGGCCAACGGTGGACTGCGTGCCGCTTGTGGTGCCTACACGGTGGCGCTGGCTGCCAAGCACTACTCGGTGCCGGTAATCGTGCTGGCGCCGATGTACAAGTTGTCGCCACTCCACCTGTGCGAGCAGGATGCCTTCAACATGGTGGGCTGTGCCGAGGATGTCATACCCTACGATTCCATTCCCGCTCGGGAGGCTAAGGTCTACAGTCCCATGTTCGACTATGTGCCACCGGAGCTGATTACTCTGTTTATATCCAACACCGGTGGGCACGCCCCCTCGTATGTATACCGCCTGCTCACGGAACTGTATCATCCCGAGGATCTGGAGATTTGAAATCGCTCCCGTAGTGCAATGAAACTGATATTTTTTCACCTTTAGTCTCATCCCATCAGCTATGTTTTCCAATATTTATATTTAAATGTTGGCTGTTAAAAATAAAAATAATTGAGTCTAAAAGCTGAACCTAAAAAATAATTTGATAATTAAATCAACAGATTGCATTTAAAAGCAAATCAAATCGCTTGTGCCAAAACTGTTATATTCGTCAGATGTTTTTCGATATTAATTTTCTTCTTCTTCAACTAAAACATATTCCCCAAACGAGATAGGAATCGAAATTATATTATCGAATAAGAATGGTGTTTTTTAGGAGAAATTCTTAACAATTTAATATTTTTTTTGGGGAAAACCCTAATCTGCATCTGGCAACACAGCTGTAACAGAAAACAAAACTTTTTGTAAACAAATCTGAATTGTCATTCTCTGCAGAGCTTCATTTTTAATTTAGCGGCCGACAGCAGCTATTCTCTCCCGTACTTTCCTTTCTTTATTTCGAATTTCATTGAAGAAACTCGTTGGTTTTTGGTGAGTGCGCAATAGTTTTGTGTTGCCCGAAAACGCATGTGCTAGGAAGAAGAAGAACAATAACATTTTTGGTAAATATTATGAAATTGCCTTTGTGACGTGGGTCGTGACTTACGCTATTTGCAGACTTCACAGTTTTGGGTTCCATTCGTGGTCTTTGTTCCGCTGCGAGATGTCGCACATTGATAACATCTTTACCCAGGTCCGGGCACGCCTCCAATCCGAGGGCGTTAAGCTGTGGGAGGAGCCCTATTTCTCAGAAGACCTTGGCTGCATCGAAGGCGCCATGGAGGTATGTTTACTTATTCTATTCCGTATTATCTCTACTCTAAATTTGTACAACAAATTAATTTTGTAATGCTTTTAGAACCTAGCTGCTGAGTATGCTCGTTTCCTGGGCATCGCCACCGATCGCTGCTATTTCGTGCTCACCGAACTCCAGGATAATGCGCTCCGCAAGCTGGCCGCTCGCCGGGAATTCAACGCCACCGGATTGGTTACGTTCAAGGTGCGGCGCATTGATAATCGCGGTGGTGGCGGCACTACCACAATGCAGGACGTTAAGTGCGACCTTAACGCCCTTGGGTCCGATCTTCAGGCAGCGATAGCTGCCAAGCTGCAATTGCCGGACGCCAATCATGTCAAGTGCATTGCAGCCGGAAAGATGGTGGCCTCCAATGCCACACTTGCCTCCCAGGAGCTAAAGAACAACCAGCAGTTGATCGTGATCGTGACCGGCCGTGGCGCTAATCAGAATGAAGCGCTCTACGAGAGAATCAACAGGATCAAGGCCGACGTAGAGGCGGTAGTATCATCGCAGAATCAGCTAATGGAGGTTAGTTTATATTGATCATATTTTGATTCTCCTTACTTACTGTTTGTCTGCCTCCCTCCTTTAGATGGAGGACCAGAATGGTAGTCCAGTTTTCCTTCCACCCGACGAGAACAGGGCTCTGCTTATCGGTTTGGGATTTTGCGAGAAGGCAAAGGCGGCGATGCAGCGCGAGGATTTTGAGGAGGCGCTGCTCCTGCTCCTGGAGGCCGACGAGCGCTTTTCTAAATGCAACTCGCAGTTTCTCGAGAAGGTGGACAACTACGCACTGCTCAACCTGGACATAGTGTGGTGCTATCTCTGTCTGAAGAACGTCACCCAGCTTCCGGATGCGGAGAGGCGCTTGTCGGTCTGCACACGCAGCTTCCGACGCAGCTACGGCGAAAACTTTGAGAGACTGTACTCGCTGAAGGGCAAGGCCTGTCCGGAGAGGGCTCTGCTCATGCGCCTGAAGCTGCTCCAGGGCGTGGTGCTATTCCATCAAAACCGTCGGGACGAGGCATTCGAGCATTTCGAAGCAGCCTCCGCTCTGCTGAGGGAACTAAAGGTCAACGAGGAGGAGCTGACTATGCTGGTCGAAATGGGCTTCGAGATGAGTGAGGCCCGCCTGGCCCTGCGTTCCTCTTCGAGTGGTGGTGGTAATGTGGAGCGGGCGGTGCAGTTCATCCAAGAGCGGCGCCAGCAGCTAAAGGATGCCCGCAAGCAATCAAAGCAGGAGCGATCCCTGAACCGTCGAATGTCCAATGGGAAAGACAGTGGGGACTGGGTGAATCCTCGCAGCGTTTGCACCCTTACCAATATGGGCTACGATCGACGTCTGGCCGCTCTGGCCCTGAAGCTAACCAAAAACGAGATTCCCCAGGCGGTGAGTCCTCGAAAACATTGAACACTTGGCCTTTTACTAAACTAAGCTTAATATCTCATTCCAGGTGGATCTCTTGCAATCACAAGCTGACGAACTAATGGCTGCACTGCCGAAGACGCGTGTTTCCGCCGACGCCGACCAGCTGGCCCATCTCCGCCAGCTAGGTTTCGATGAGGACTCGGTGCGTGCGGCACTCGAAAGCACAAGTAACAACGTGGAGCGAGCCATCGAGTTCCTGCTGCGCGCCTTTCGCAGCGAAGACGAGCTTAAGGAGGCCATGGAGCGTGTCACCAATCTGGCCACTAATGGAGGCGATGGGCCCTCCACCTCAAACTCCAATTCAACGCCACCTTCGCCCCTCATCGAGTCTGTTCTCCGACAGGCGCGTGCCGAAATGGAGACCTATAAGGCGTACCAACGTTTCAACGCCGATCTAAGCCAGAACGATCAGGACTACTTGGATCTGCCACTTGTCCAGGAGGAGCATATACTGGCCGAGTACCGAAACCTGCTGGAGCAGTGATATCGTGATAATCGCCTTAAATTTTGTTACATGTCACAAATGTAAAATATTAAATATATACGATTTTCTATCAATTTTTAGTAACAATTTTGGTTCGGTCATCATTACTGGCCTCTTTCCTAACAAATAGTAATCAGATGCTTGGAATATTGAGTCCCCGACTTACAGTATCGTTAATTTTTATTTATACGAGTGTTTTATAAACGTTTCCTAATCCGTACGAACCCAGTTTATGTCAGTAATCAGTTCCACAGTTCCCACTTAGTTCTTCTGCAGCTTGTCCACTTCCTTAATGTAATCGGTGCCGACTTTCACGATGGCAGCTCCTGTTCCCAGCCCGGCCAGGGTGGCCAGCAGGGCGTTGTCCTTCGGCAAGGCGGACTTGATCAGTGCCCAGGCCAAAACGGATCCCATGCTGAAGAGGGTGGCCCCCAGAAGGGCGTAGGCTCCACGTTTGTTGTTCTTAACGTCCTTGAGGTGGGGACGTCCATAGATGTAGAAGGCACTGCCCACCACGGCGGAGATCAGAAAGACATTGGTCAGATCTTTCTTTGGCAGAAACTTGGGCACGATCTGCGGGTTCATCACATTGACCGACAAGGCACCATAGCTCACCAGGCCGTGGAGCGGTATGTAGTAGTTGAAGACGTTCTCCTTGGTGAAGGGCTTCAGGCCCACCTTGTCGCATATGCTGCAGGCGTCTTTGTTCTGTGTGCTGACCATTATTTATTCGGTAAAAATGCAATTAATCCGTAATAATATCTCCCGGTGTGCGGAGAGTCTTCTTCTTCTTGTTATGTAAAGAACAGGGTTGCCAAATCGCGCCGAAGATGAAAGTTTTCTCCCGACTTCGCAATGACCGCGAGTGTAACCGCTGTTTTTTCCAACAAAAACCAAAAAGTTGTAAAAGTTTTGGGAAAATATATACTTTTCCTATGGCCAAGAAAATTTTTTTATAAGAATTTGAACTCTGAGAGAAGTGTGTCGACACTTTTGGAGCCTGTTGCTTTGTTTGAATCGGAAAAACTTTATTTATTCAGAAATTCATTATTATCGAACGGTCGAGGAAAGTTCAAACAATTTGTAACACTGAATTGCGCGATTATTAAACAAATTTAATGAGCAATAACAGACACTTGATTTGGAAGACATAAATTAGTATTTACCTCATTTTAATTAAGCTTTCGACCTTTATTATTGAGTGATTCGCGGAACCACTCGCGAGCAAAACATGTCAACTCTATTGAACAGCCGGCACAAGTCGGAAACCCAGGTGGCAACCCCCAACAGGCGCAGGAGAGTGTGGGGAACGAGTGGGGAGCGAAAGAGAGCGGAATAGGTGCGAAAAATTTGTGGCTGGTTGGAAATTCCTCGATTTCGGTCCGCAAAAAGAAAAGTAAATAGCAAGCGCCGGACAGGAACACCGATAGATGTGCGTGCCCCACGAGCAGCACCAGCACCCGACGCGAATCGCCACATCCGCAGCCAGCGCCTGAACCATCGCAGTCCAGTCCAGTCCAGTCCAGTCCAGAGATTTCGCCGAAGCCCACAGTGCAGCAGATCCGCGGAAGACATGTTGACGCACAAAACTTGTCAGGCCCGTAAGAAAATGCAGGTGAGTGAGGGCGGGGGGACTAACTAAAACTAATCCAATTAAAACGCCGGAAATCCGACGCCGCAGGTTTCCTTTGTGATACGGGACGCGGAGGAGAAGCAGCACCGGAATGGCGTCAATGCGCTCCAGCTGGACCCCAACAACGGCAAGCTGTACTCGGCCGGGCGCGATGCCATCATCCGGGTGTGGAACACACGCACGGAGTCCAGCGAGAAGTACATACAGTCGATGGAGCACCACAACGACTGGGTCAACGACATAGTGCTCTGTTGTAATGGACGAAATCGTGAGTTGCTCCCTTATCAGGTTGTGGTTTCAGCAAATAGTTCTTATGCATCCTCTTCCCAGTTATCAGCGCCAGCTGTGATACCACGGTGAAGGTGTGGAACGCCCAGAAGGGCTTCTGCATGTCCACTCTGCGCACCCATCGGGACTACGTGCAGGCGCTGGCCTATGCCAAGGATCGGGAGCATGTGGCCAGTGCCGGGCTGGACAAGGCCATCTTCCTGTGGGACGTGAACACGCTAACGGCTCTGACTGCCAGCAACAACACGGTGACCACCTCTAGTCTGACAGGGTCCAAGGACTCCATCTACAGCCTGGCCATGAATCCCGCGGGCACCGTCATCGTCAGCGGATCCACCGAAAATATCCTGCGCATCTGGGATCCACGCACCTGCATGCGCAGCATGAAGTTGCGCGGCCACACAGAGAACGTTCGCTGTTTGGTCGTCTCGCCCGACGGCAACCAAGTGGTCTCCGGCAGCTCCGACGGCACTATCAAGGTGTGGAACCTGGGCCAGCAACGCTGCGTTCAAACCATTCACGTGCATAAGGAGGGCGTGTGGTCGCTGCTGATGAGCGAGAACTTCCAGTACATCATATCCGGCAGCAGGGATCGCAACATCATAGTGACAGAGATGCGGAATCCCAGCAACAAGATGCTCGTGTGCGAGGAGCAGGCGCCCGTGCTTAGTCTGGGCTACAACATCGACAAGACCGGGGTGTGGGCCACCACCTGGAATTCGGACATTCGCTGCTGGAAGCTGCCCATGTACGACAGGTGTACGCTGAACTCCTCCGGCGGCATGGACGCCCAGTGGACGCAGGGCGGCACAGAGGTGGCCTGCATCAAGGGCGGGGCTGCCATAAAGGAGTGCACGGTGCTGAACGATAAGCGTTATATAATAACCAAGGACTCCGAGGATCAGGTTGTCGTCTACGATGTGCTGCGAGTGGTCAAAAAGGATCAGCTGGGGGCCGTGGACTACGAGGCGGAGGTTAAGAAGCGCAACAAGCAGGTGTACATTCCAAATTGGTTCACCGTCGATCTGAAAACAGGGGTGAGTGCAGAGTGCGAGTAGGGATAGAATATTAAGTGCTAAGCCTAACGTATTATCTGTGTAGATGCCCACAATTGTGTTGGGCCAGGAGGAAGTGGACTGCTTCGCGGCCTGGGTGTCTATTGAAGCCGGACTGCCGGAGTGTGTGGATCCCACAACAGAGATTAAGGTGAGTTTCATCAATATTTCTCATTGAATTTACTGATAGTGGGGCTTGCTCTACCAGATAAACTACGGCAAACTGCTGCTAGAGGCCCTGCTCGAATACTGGACACCACCGCATACCATACCACCAAACGAAATGGATCCGGACATGCGTGGCAATGGTTACTTCCAAGTGCCCAAGCATACGCCCGTCATCTTTAGGTGAGGCGACTCCATTGCTTATCTCTAACCTCTCTAACTTCTATCAATCGCTTCCACGAAACCAAACAGTGAAGTGGGCGGCCGCACTGTGTGTCGGCTCTTGGTGCGCGATGCAGCCGGCGACAGCGAGAGCACGCTGCTCCACGAGACGGCGCCACAGTGGGTGACCGATGTGGTGATCGAAAAGAACATACCCAAGTTCCTGAAAATACCGTTCTTCCTGCAGCCGCATCCGCAAATGACCAAGCCAGAGCGCACGAAGAAGGTAAGCCATCTAGAAATAAATTACGATTTATCCTCCTAACATCTCTTATTTATATTTCATCAGGATCGTCTGGTGGCCAATGAGTTCATTCAGTGCCGCAAGGTGTGCGAGCATGTGCTGGAGAAGGTGCTTAACGCGGAGACCACGCCTAGCGGTGGCAACAACGCCAACAATTCCCTGCAAAATAGCCAGAGCGATGCCAACTCGGAGGGCTCGCAGCTGCCGGCGGAGGAGCGCATTGAACTGTGGTGCAACGATGTGGTAAGATGGGAGGAGTTGTTGCCTGTGTAGGAGTCGGGCTAATGTCTTCATCCATTGCAGGTTGTCGATCCCAACATGGACCTGCGCACGGTGCGCCATTTTATCTGGAAGCAATCTACCGATCTTACGTTTCAGTACAAGACGAAGCAGAACTTCAGCTACGATGGTAAATAGAAGCGAGATAGAGCCCAAACCACACCACACCACACACACAAAGCGAACACAACGCATGATTGCCTTTTGCCTAACTGTGAGTTGTGTCGTCCTCCCCACAGGTTCGATCGGGGATAGCCTGGAGCGCGTGACGCGCAACAAGTATTGAACGAACGCCTGGCATGTGATCTCCCGCCTAACCGAAGTAGCAACAGCCGTTTACCGATGATGCATTATTGATAGAGAATGAGATTTAGCGCAGATCGATTAACCATTTTGTATGTATTTATGAGAGCGTCTTTGTCATTCGAGTAGGAATCTGTTTGAACATTTCACATAAAGAGCACCACGTGCTCCTATTTGTTTTGTTTGTTTTTTTCGCCTCTTTCCGCGTACTTCAGATTCAGACTTATAAGGATTAAGCTTGCAACACAACACACAACACACACGTAGATAACTGCAGACATACCATTTACATGTATTTGCATCTGAAGCATCTAGACCTAGGGAATTGCGCCTATATGTATGTAATATTCACACTTGTTTCACATTAGGTTTATACATAAATATACATAATTATATACATAGAACGTAAGTACATCTAAAGAATCTGTTAAAGATACAAAAAATCAATGCAATTGTAGAAATCCAACCTGTAAGGCGCTCTATGCAAGCCAATTTGTACATAAGTAACAAAGAGAAAACTAAACTAAACAAAGCAAAACAAAAGCAAAGCCAGGATGAAAATCAATTAAAATTAAATTTATTAAATTATTTGGAAATCAAGCTTGGCTCTCATTCCCTAACCCGCCCAAAATTCGCTTAACTAAGAGTTGGCTGAGTTCCCTTCCCCTAACGCCGCCGACGGCTGCCAGCGACGCGTGAATACGACTCGATGGTGGTCAGCAGCAGCAGCAACTGTTGCTTCAGCGTCGACGGTATGTTGTATCCAGCTATGGCCCGTTGCGGCGTGTTACTCGTCCGTATCAGCCAGCGGGCGATGAGCCACAGGCAGTTCTCTCGCAGCGATCGGATGGGGAAGTGGATCAGCACCGGGCTGCGCACGTCGCACAGCTGGTCCGGGTGCTGTGGGTTCTTGGGCACCCGCACCCGGACGGGCTGGAAGATTCTACGGGAGCGCACGTGCATCCGCTCGCCCGTGTAGTAGTCACGGAAGAACCAGCTGTGCGTGCTGAACGTATTAACGCGCACCTCCTCGAAGGGCTTCAGCGTTAAGTATATATTCTCACGGTCCCGCTCGCACACCCAGTAAAGATCTACGGTGCGGTTCGTCGTGTTGACGAACAGCACAAACACTTCCACCAGGCCCGGGGACGGGCCGCCGAGTCGTCCGTCGCGGTTGTTGTGCGCTATTTGGAGCGCCATCTCCACCAGGGTGCCAAGTCTATCCGCGATGGCTATTAAATCAATTTTCGTTGTTTTTCTTTTCTGACTCTGCAAGCACAACAAGTATAGATAATAGAGATGGTTAGCTACCGATGACGGTTTCTTGCGATTACCGATAGCTGTCTTTGTAAATTTGTACGTAATTTAACGACACAAAAACGAAAAGTAAGTAGTTCAAAGTTTTTAAGCAGAACCTCAAATGAATTTGCTAAATTAAAACCAACCAGTAAATTATATTTTCTCAGATGTTTAATATTTCCTCAAATGAATTGGCAAAAATCTTTACTTCCGATAAAGAGATTATCGATAACAAACAGCTGATTTCTCTAAATCAAAAAGTAAACAAATAATTTAGTAAATTTGTTTTTAACTCAGAAATTAGTAATTTAAGCGCTTGTTAACCGTAAATTAAATAGTTTTGGAGAACACCCAAACCCACAATATTCTTAATATGGCATTTTGCATAGCAGTCATTGGCAAGGATGTAAGTTATCTTTTCTTGGCATCACACAATTATTAACTTTTTCTGATTAATGTAGAACGCCCCGCTGTACCTGACCACATCCGATATGGAGCAGGAGCTTGAGCTGCAGTACCATGTCCATGCCGCCCTGGACGTCGTGGAGGAAAAGTGTTTAATTGGCAAGGGAGCGCCGGAGTCCAAGGAGCTCTATCTGGGGCTGCTCTACTCCACGGAGAACCACAAAATGTAGCTTCAAATAGTATTATCCATTAAATCCTAGTAACTTAGGGATTGATTCTGTTGCAGATACGGTTTCGTGACCAACTCGCGGGTGAAGTTCATCGTGGTCATTGACTCCAGCAACGTTGCGCTGCGGGAAAACGAAGTGCGAGCGGTGGGTTTATATTTCTGTTTATTTTTAATGTAATACTAATAGTTCCCTGCTTCCCGTCAGATCTTCCGCAATCTTCACATGCTCTACACGGATGCCGTCTGCAATCCCTTCTACATTCCCGGCGAGCCGCTGACTTCCAAGTAAGCTGGGAGGCGTTCTCATTCGGGGAAACCATTTCACACGCTGAAACCATTTTTACTTGCAGGAAATTCGATCGCGCTGTACAGAAGCTGATGAGCGGCAATGCTTAGACTGTATATAGAGGCGGAGTTAACAATAAAGCTGAATTATTTATCGGATACGGGTCTTGGGGGGAGCTATGCATATGTCTTTTCTCAGGAGGGATGTCAAGGTGCCCCCGCCCGAAGCTAGTGCCGATCAGATTTGAATTGAGATACGCACTAGATGCGAGGGGAAACCGGTTGCGCTTGCTTGGCTGAAAGCGAAATTATGCTAATTTCGACGATATTTTTGACGAAAATAATTCGAGAATTAATTATATCTTTACAATGTGTCTGCTAGTTGACACATACTTAGTTAATGTCTCCGTGTCGAACTCGTCTTCCGTCTGCGGATCTCCGATCTGCGTGATCGTTACCCGATCCGCACGGCAATAACGAGGCCCACACATAAACTTGTATTTTGGCTTATCTTATGCATAATTAATGAAATTAAATCCTCCGCGTCACTTGACTTGAACTTGGGCGCCACCGGCAGAAGCAGAAGCAGAAGCCTCATCATCATCATGCTCTGCTGCCATGAATAGCATATAAAAAGCAGCCAGAAGTTCGACAATGATATCAGTAAGCCTTCCCAAGTCTTCCAACCAACAACATGAAGTTCTTCGTAAGTGGCTCTTATCACAAGCCAAGCCCCAAGGATTCTCTTAACTGACTGGTGCCTTGATCCTTCTAGATTGCTTTTGCCTGCCTGTTGGCCCTGGCTGTTGCCAACGAAGATGCCGGTGTCCTGCGCAGCGAGCAGGAAGTTAATGTGAACGACTTCAAGTATGTTCTGGAGCTGGACAACTCTGTGAATGTTAAGCAGGCTGGTGAGCTGCATGGTGACGAGTGGAAGGTCAATGGCGAACAGGGCTGGACTTCTCCCGAGGGCGAGGCCATTTCCATCGTCTATGTCGCTGATGCCAACGGCTACCAGGTGCTGTCCGCCAACCCTCCTCTGCCCACCCCCCCACCAATCCCAGAGGCCATCCAGCGCGCCCTGGATTGGATCGCTGCCCACCCCTCCAAGGACGCCTAAGTTATGTTTGTTGCCAAAAAATAAATGCATTAAAAAGTAAATCTGTGTCCGTGTTCTTAAAATCAAAGGATCCGCAATGCATCCTCGTTTGCAGCTTTGATCGGGAAATAATTTGAATAATGAAACACACACTTCATTAAGAAACAAGTTTCCCTAATTTTATGCGGCACAGCACAGCAAGTGAAGGTCAGCCAGCGACGGGCACGAAGAAATGAGATAAATAGTAGCATTTGAATAGCTCTGACAGATGACCATTGCTGATGAGCTAACCCTGAACTTGTGCTGCCTGACATCCCCTGTGCATCCCCTGAAAGTTTCTTCACTTTCGGTTTCTTCTTTCCAAGCGAGGAAAGAGTGTGGGCATTATTTTGGCATACTTTTGGGCAGGGTCGTTGGTGCAGTAACTTCGGCTGTGGCTTTTTATTATGGCTATTATTCATTCGCTGTGTTATTTCCCATTTACAAAATAAGTAACTTGGATATCACGAAGTTGTGACAGCTTGGCAAACGGATCTACACAGGTAGAAAGTGTGCTGATTGAAAATATGTTATTAAACTCGGAGATAAATATTGTGAAGTATATATAAATTTATTAATTTTATTATGTAAATAACAATTAATAAGATAAATTTTATCATCAAGCAAAGCAGGTTAGTATTAAGAAGAACCTTCCTATTTGTGCTCTATAAGTTTTAGGTGTTTATCTACTCTTAATCAGGAACCCTAAAACCAGATAGAAGATAACTATGCATCAAGTTTCCTTATCACACAAATCCATCTCTTTAATATCAGGTTTATGATGATGTCAATATTCTTTTTTGTGTGCCTGGCAGACATTTAAACATAGTTATATCGCCATGGGATAATCAGGCTCTTTGTTGGCATACGTTTAGTTGGAAAACGTTAGACCTTAAGCCTTTGAAAGTGATCCGCTCCGATGCGATGCAATGCGGAGTAATGCCACTGCAATTATGACGACGAGCAAAGTGAATGCCGTCGTCAATTACGATGAGGAGGCTGCCAGGGGCATCGCATTCGCATCCAAGGTACTGGTAACCAAAGTGGCCGCCGCGACGATCAAGGCTACACCTCATCGTCGTCGCCTCAGAAATGCCAGAATAACATTGAAACGCTTACGCTCCGCCGCCAAAACCGTTGATTCTGATTCGGTTTTGGATTCTGGGTTGTTGAGGCGGCTAATCGCTCTGGAAGCTCGACATGGAAATCTGAAAACCCAATACCCGCCAATAGACGGCGGCTGCAACTGAAGATAACGAGTACCAAACGATGATGGATTGAGATGCTGAGAGGGAGACGTCAACCTGCCAATGTGCCAGTCAGTGGGAGATCGGTGAAACACTGCGGAAAAATGGCAAAATTTGATTTAAAGCATAAATACCGAATAAATATACAAAGCTAAAATTGATTTTAAATCAATTTAAATTTATCGGTTTTCAGCTCTGGTAAATTTTTCATAATCTTAATGTTTAATATTAATGAAAAATGAGCTTTCTTTGTAACTGGTTGTACAGAAGAGATGTCTTAAAAGATGTGCTTAGACCTAAAAATTGCTTAAAGATGGTTTAGTTTTATGATGAAGCCTTTAATACCTATTACTTAGCTCATAAATCTCATAATTGATTAACGAACAAACTAGTGATTCTTTTACAAAGTTTTAAAATAAATATTCCCCAAAACCTAAACCATTTTCCCCCTGTGTAACCTGTAGTTTTAGATACTCATTGCCTGCAGGGATTTCAAAAATTTCTGGCGCTTCGAAAAAGTATCTTTTCAAAGCCCAGCTGTTGTCAATTACTAATTCCTGGCATTTGAGTTATGCGCCCCATCTATTTGGCTGCTAATTAATTAATAAGAAACATAAACAAATGGTCAATATGTCACCGTGACGTCAACTTCTGTCGGCTGCTTTGGCCGGCGCTGTCATAATCCGTAAACAACATTTTGGTTTCCTCAATATTCTCGGCCAATACTCTCGCCGAATAGCGCGATATTCCCAATATTCCATAGCCATAATGTGTGTATAAACAAAAACACGTCTGTAATTCCGAAAATGTGTGCCACACAAGCTAAGCTATTTTATTAAAATGTATAAATCAATTTGCATATCATTGTGTGGTATTAAACAAAGCGAAAACTGATATTATGGCTGATTTAAATTTGAATATACATCCAATACGTATTCAACGTATTCGTTGGAGGAAGCAGAACCGCAAGAGACAATATTCGAATCGCTTATAAAAATGTTTAAGCACTCGGCTCGTTTCTGTTCGTCGTCTGATATATCCACCAGCGGGAGACGCTGGATGCAGGGGGTGTGGGTGTCGGTGGGGTGTCGCTGGTCCCACATGATTCCATCCTCTTAATTTATAACCAATCTTTAATTGCCCGTTAATTTGGTCGAGCTATTAATGATTTTGTGGGCGCGCCGCTCGCCGTGATTGATTCATAAAGCGTGTCACCGAGTTGTGAATCGGAAATATGTGATCGAATTTGCTCCAATTATGAGTGGGGGACGATGATATATGTATATATTTAAATGAGGAGAACCACTTAAGCGTACACTGTGAAAAATAATTTTAGTGATTCTTAACTGATTAAATATTCTTAATATTCTTAACTGATTAAATTTCTTTAATGATATTTTGTTTTTATAACTTTATTTCACTTAGATTTGGTTCTATCTACAAACATAGATTTCTATAAACTTAGTTTCATTAATTAGACTTTGCATTTGACTTTCTTGAGTAGCTTTTATATTAAATCAAATAATAATAATGAATAATCGAAAGGTTTCGATATTTTGGTTTTAAAAAAATCTATTCCAAATCGATAAAGAATAATTTTCTTCCACCTCTAGTTTAAAATAAAAAAATAAAAAGAGAACCTGTTTTGATTGAAAACTAACAAAAGAAATCTTAAATTTATCAATAAAATTGTAAGTACAACATTTTTGAACAGCAACTTTTAATTGAATTATAATATTTAATTAAATCCAATTTAAATTTAATTATTAGCTACTTTTTAAAGCTAAAACTTCCCCTGAAAACTTATAACAAGTTTCCCATATGCAGAGGAATCCGTTTATTGAGTATTTGCCATTTAATTTGCCATAAATAAATACCAGTAACCAGTATTCAACATCCAATATATAGCGAAAAAAAAGTATAAAACACAGATGTTTTATTTAAAATTGAAATAAGCTAATTTAAGGCTCTTAATCGTCATTAAGCGTGTTTAGTTTTTAATGAATGGTGACATCTCATTTGGGAACTGGTTTATCAGTTTATCGGCAGCAAGATCAGCAGCAGATCTTCCACAGATTACCCCTCCGATTTCGCTCAGTGTCGCCGCGTAAAAATAGTCATTGTTAAGCTTAGCAAACCACTACAAAATCGTATTGCTCTTCGGAGGCGGGGGAGCAGGAACGGTGATCTTGGTATATGTGGATGGTCCGCTGGTCTGCTGGTCTGGTTTCTGGTGGCCAGCAGGCACAGTAAATGCGGCCAGGCCAGTGCCACAATGGTTTTTACAGTGCTTTTCGTATTTTCACTTCACAAAAATAAGAAATAAGAAGAGAACAACAAAAATTAGAAGCACATTCTACGTTTTTCTTTTGTTTATTTTCCCCCGGTGGTTTGGTTTTATTTTCGAAAATGCTGCTGAAAACCATAAATTAGCTTGTTACTTTTGGAATGCCCCGACACAGTGGCGCACTGTGTGGGTGTGTGCTATGTGTGCTGTGTGTGCTGAGTGTGTGCTGCTGCTGGGCCTTCGGGATCTCGAGATACGCAGAAGTGGGGAACTGAATCAGTCGTTGGCGGAGATCGATCTGGTGAACAACTAGCACAGGATTTAACATGGATAACATTGTAAGTGGAACGGATAAAAACGGGATTTGATAAGAATGTAGGGTTACCTGTGGATAACGTTTAGTTTCTCTGTTCTTAGTCCTTAGAGAATGTAATAAGGAGGAATAATAGAGAAAGTGACCTCTGTTAGCTTGAAACCCTTTGAAAAGTTAATTAAAAAAGTTTTCCTTACTTTCCAGGATGAGGACCTGACCCCCGAGCAGATTGCCGTTCTGCAGAAGGCATTCAACAGCTTCGATCACCAAAAGTGCGGCAGCATCTCCACCGAAATGGTGGCCGATATCCTGCGCCTGATGGGTCAGCCCTTCGACAGGCAGATCCTGGAAGAGCTCATCAACGAGGTCGATGAGGACAGTAAGTTACTCTTAAATCCCTTCCCCTTGAAAGAAAACTAAAGCTTATCAAAAATCTCCTTCCCTCCACAGAGTCCGGTCGCCTGGAGTTCGAGGAGTTCGTCCAGCTGGCTGCCAAGTTCATCGTTGAGGAGGACGACGAGGCCATGCAGAAGGAGCTGCGTGAGGCTTTCCGCCTGTACGACAAGCAGGGCAATGGCTACATTCCCACCTCCTGCCTCAAGGAGATCCTCAAGGAGCTGGACGATCAGCTGACCGAGCAGGAATTGGACATCATGATTGAGGAAATCGATTCTGACGGCTCCGGCACCGTGGACTTTGATGGTGAGTCCCGCTGAACGACCAATTAGCCGCCGTCACTCGGCCGATAAAATTCAAAAATTCCCTGGCCCAATGCCAATCAGAGGCATTCTCCATATATATATATGCATAGTATATATATATTCTTTTTCCTGTTCCACACAAATTATATCAATTTGTTGAATCGCCTCAGTTCCCGCGCTGAGCTGTCCGCCTAGCTGCCCTTGTAGACGCTTCTATTTTTGGAGCCTTAGATCTTTACACAGAGCGACAGAGAGACGTATCATTTTCTATTAGAATTTAGAGGAGATTACAGCACTTTAGGATTTGGAAGAAGTTTTTGTTTGTTTGTAACTCGATAGGGAGGCCTTTGTAGTCGTGGAAAGTTTTAAAAGTACATATTTGTGATGAAGATTTCACTCTAATATTATCAGTATTGAAACAAATACTTTCATAGAACAGAATCCTCTTCTATAGATCTCATAAATTCTATAACTTATTCCCTGTTTGTTTGATAACTCATCTAATTGCTCCACATTCGCTCTTTTCTCTTTTGCAGAATTCATGGAGATGATGACTGGCGAGTAAGCCTTTACAGAACACATCAACACATCAACATCAACACTTCATTGTTAATTGTCTGCTACCCGCTATCCCGAGGCTTGAATAAACGTTTTGTATTTGATTTGTACGATTGGGTATTGAGTAATCACAACTACGCTATAAATAATCCGCTGGTGCAGGAACTACGGGGTTAGGAAAACCCAAAGCGCGGCAAACATTCTGCGATGCGATGCATCTCTGCATCCGACTTGAGTCATCTTAATTGAGGCTCTCGGTTTTCGAGATTATTATTTTTCGATGCTTATGCAATGCTAGGCTGGGAGTGGGCGTGTCCGGCTGCTCATTTGTGTGTTAATTTGGCAAGGCCACGCGTCGTATGAGTGATGCATGTTGCGCATACGCAGCGTGGTCTCCAAGTAAAGGTGATTTTTTGCTATTTGTTCTCTTTCAAATGAGATTTCTTGCATTTCTGTTTGCAAGTGCGTGCAAATTCCTTTTGCCACTTGGCTGGCCTTCTGGTCCGCGCAGCTGTGCCACTGCCTCGATGATGATGTCCATCCCACAGAGAATGCAAGCGAAACTGCAACTGAGAGGCTGTGCGCTGCCTTTCCAAACTGGCAAATGTCAGTGAGCATTCTCCTTGTTGTTTTTTCGGCTGAAAAGATGTCAAGCATTTTCGCTAAACTTGGCCCCCGAATCAGGCAACTGCCCTTTCTGCAAAAGTTTGACTTTAACAAACCGAAATATGTATGTGGGCTTCGGGAGAAGGGGCAGTGGCAGCGATTGGATGCTTTGCCGCCAAGTGGAGCAACTTGTTTTGCGCAATGCCCAGAGGGTGTCGATATTAAGTGGTATTTATTACCAGTTTTCCTCTCAGTCGTTAGGTGAAAGGTCACCTGGACTGGACCTGGGCTTTGGCCCTGTGAAAGAGCTGCCACGAAATCGCATCAGCCCGGATTTATGGACATCCGTCTTTGCCAGACTGCATTTCTATATGCGATTCTTAGCGCCAAGCGAGACTGTTTCCCAAACGTGCCATTCAATGGAGATGAATCTGCAGCAGCAGCAGCAGCAGCAGCAGCAGCGGCAGCTGAATGATGCGCTCGAGCGTTGAGCGTTTCGATTGGATTTCAATTTACGAGCAGCAAGCGGCGGCAACTTGCTAATTTTTACCAACTCGGGAGAGATGTGGCTGAGAGCGTTTGTTTAACGAGACAAGGTACATTGGGTAAACGAGATGCCGCCGCTGACGATGTCGATGCCGATGCCGATGCAGCTGAGACAATGGGGCGAACCTATGCAGCTCCACCTCTCGCTCCTCCTCCTCCTCGGTTGCTGTTCTTCTCCTCCTCCCTTGGGCTGGCAATTGTTTTTGCCCCAACACAGCTGCACACGATTCGCAATAAATGCCATAAAGTATCAAAATCTCAGCACTCGCTCAGCAGCGCCGAGCTCCGGCTTCGGATTCGGCCAGAGCTAGAGGTAGAGGTAGAGCTAGAGCTAGAGCTCATTCCATTCCATTTGATTGCATTTGGCGCCGAATCCAACTATAAAAGCTGGAGAACCCAGGCTGCGATCGGCACAATAGTACCGTGACAATCGAGGAGCCACATTACTCGTGGTGGCACAGCAGAGTTCCCAGCCAGGACTCGCGTGGTTTCATTCGCTCCGTTTCGTTTTGTTTTGTGTCAAGGACTGCGGCAAGGATTCCTCTGCAAAATACGACTTGGAATACTAAAGCGATAGAGTAACAGAGATGGCTCCTAAGTGGGTAAGTTCAGTGGTTACAAGGAAAATCTAGGAAGGGTATTTGATCTAGGTAGATCCTTGAAGGATCCTTGTATTGATTTGAAATTCAATGCATAAGCTTGGAAACCATTACTTAATTTTACAGACTCAGGAAATATCTAAAACAAGAAAATGTCTCTTAAATGTTTAGAATTTCATTGTTTCATTGTCTCCAATTAAAAATACAAGCTCTTAAAACTGATAAATAATTAAATTCTGAAGAAATTTTGAGTGCCCTTTTCAAAGGATCATAAGAAAAGCTCTACTTCACAAAAAAGATTTCTACATCTTTACCTAACAAAAGGATATACCAAGGATTATATATTTAATACATACCAAACTTTAGTAAAACCTAAATATGATTTAAATATATATTTTATTTAAACAAATGTTCACTATTCAAGTGAAAATGTAAGAGTCTTTAGGAAAGCTCTGGAATATAATATTTACATCATCTTTAAAGTGCTTATTTAATAATTAATTATAAACAGTATTTAGCTTCAAATTTATAAATTAAAAAACATAAATAATTAAACTAATCGCAGGATGAAAAGTTATCGTTATCCCTCGAGATCAAATCGATGAGCAAGGATACTGCCATCTCTAGGGGAAATGCTTCTGCTTGGAATTGTAACCAACAAAAATTTCCCAAAGAAGGAATATTGAATTTAGCCAGCATAAAATTTCCCAAAAAAACAGAAATTAATTTAAAAAATAACAACAAATAGATTAATTAATAGCAACAAATCACCAGTGCCTCAAGTACTCTAACCAATTCATTAAAGATCGCGATAAATTAATTGACTTGCCGCAGGGAGTGTGTTGAGCCCAGGCAAAGGAAGGATTTCCCCATCGCACTTAGCATATCCGATTGTCTTGGAAAAGATCAAGTAACGCATAAATTAAAAGGCCATTGGCAATCCCAGATGTAGCAGGAGGAGGAGGAGACGATACCGATGGCTGCTGGCACGCAAAGTTGCCCAAGTATCGGTCGTGTCCGTACCGCCTCCAAAGCAGATCATCGCCGTCGTAATGGAAATGGGAATGGAAATGGAAGCAGTCTTGGCAGTGGGGCGACCCAATTGGCAGCCCATTTGCAATTACCGCAATTATATTTTAGCAGTTGCGAAATACTGTCGAAGATGTCTGCGCTCCGGTCACGAAATCCCCAAAGAGTCTCTAGGGGCAGGCGTTGGTTGCATGTGGCATCATACTTCAAACTCCATGCCTCGGAGATGAGTCAGTGTGTTGCCACAAATGTCAGAATTTTCATTATTCGGCGAATTGCATTATTCAGGTGCGCGACAATCGGCGGCGACAAGTGAGCTCATCCACCAGTTAAGGGGAGCCCGTAAACGGTTTAAACTTCAACTTGACACTCGCTGGTCGCCGGAGTCGGAGACGGAGCTGCCCCAGCTTCCAGCCAATCCGATACGTTTACTTAACCTTCCCAGCTAGCCCAAGCAGTCTCTTGCGATTGTTCACACGCTGCAAGCTGCAAGCTGCATGCTGCTGCTGCTGCTGCTACATCTTCTTCTCTGGTTGCCCCAAGCGGCAGACATCTTCTGTCTAACAAGAAGTCCATAAATATCAGAGTTCGTCGTTGTCGATGAGGAGCTTGATATAGTCATCCGATAGTCTGGGTATTAGCTGCCTTAATGGGCCATTTGCAACAATGGAAAATGGAAAACGTGAGTGGCTGCGATGTCAATGGGCGCGATTCATTGATGAAATGAAATGGCCGACATTTTGGCCACACTCTTGACCCCGTTCGAGGTCGGATCCTCTCTAGCTTCTTGCATTGCATTCCATTCTCAGCATGGAAGTATGTCTCAGCGCCTAAGTAAGGTGTTAATTAATTTTTAGGCAGTTAAATGTGATTTTACCATGGCGTAACTTGAACAAATTAAGATTTTTAAGCTATGCCCATAAAGGTAATTTCAAATCAACGAGGAACGAGGTCTAGGACATGCAACATTTTGAAGACTTTTACTTACTTTTAATATATTTTAAGGTTATGTTAGTAATAATAACGCAATAATCTTCTTAGTTTCCTAGAATTCTGACTTTAAACAATAAAATCTGACAGAATAATCAAAATTATTATTCGTGAATCAGTAGTTTCCATTCATTAAAGTTTTATGGTTTCCATAAATAACAGCCCATAAATTGCAATAAATTGGTTGTCGAATTTTTAATAGGCTCTTAAGATATATCCCATACCGAACAGATATAGTCACAATATATATTACACAATTTGTTAATTCCACATATTCCACATTAATCACGGCTGGAGTGTTCCTCCAGGCCACGTGGAAGCGTGCATCGCGATGAACTTTCCACTTAGCATGCATAAATTTGTTGCCTTACCCACAACCCATCCTCTTGATCTCCTCCAGGCTCTGCTGATCACGACGCTGGCGCTGACGCAGGCCGCGAAGCTGGATAACAAATACCTGCCGCCACCTGCCAGTGCGGCCAGCGCGGGTGGCAGTCCGGGAGCGGGACTTCAGGGACCAGGAGGTGGTTTCGGTGGAGGCTTTGGCGGCGGGCCAGGTGGCGGTGGAGGAGGTGGTGGCTTTGGCGGCGGGCCAGGTGGTGGTGCAGGAGGTGGTGGCTTTGGCGGCGGCGGCGGGAATAACGGCTTGGGTGGCTTTGCCAATGGTCGACCCATTGCTCCAGGTGGCGGCGGAGCCGGGCCGGGTCCCGTTCCTCTACCCCGACCCAATGCACCGGCTGGTGGACCTCCCGCCGGCGGACCACCCATTCCCATCCTGTCGTTCGTCAACGAGAACGACGGCGATGGCAACTATCGGTTCAGCTACGAGACTGGCAACGGCATCAAGGCCCAGGAGGAGGGCACCGTGAAGAACAAGGGTTCGGAGAACGAGATACCCTCCGTAATGGGTTCGTATTCCTACACAAATCCCGAGGGTGAGCTTGTCGAGATCATGTACACGGCCGATGAGAATGGCTTCGTGCCCTCGGGCTCTGCTCTGCCAACTCCTCCGCCCATTCCGGAGGCGATAGCCAAGTCACTGGCCGCCCAGGGCATTAACATTCTGCCAGGCGGTGGTTTCAGCGGCGGTCATGGTAAGTAATTTCTGCGGAAATTGTAATTATTTAATGAACTCCTGTTGCATATCTTAGGAGGTGGAGGAGGTGGAGCTGGTGCAGGAGGATACGGTGGCGGCGGAGGCGGCGGCGGAGGGCGTGGTGGTGGTCCAGGTGGGCCAGGTGAGTTATTACCACTAATTAATTGTTGTGAAGCTTTCAGGATTTCAAATAATACTTTATAATTTTCCGAATAACTGGTAAAAATTTCTAATTGCCAACCCTGAACCGCTCTTCAGGTGAATTTTTCAAAAAACGCTCTAAAAAACGGCCGTCACAAAGGTCAACACCTTAAACTAATTGATCCTTAATCATTTTTATTGCAGGATCTCCCGGGGTTCCAGGGGGTCAAGGAGGCTTTGGAGGCGGCGGAGGATCAGGATACGGAGGTGGAGGTGGGGGTGGAGGACGTGGTGGCGCTCCAGGTGGCCCAGGTGAGTAATGCCAGTCCTTTTCTTGAATTTATTTAAATTCTTTATTGTTTAATTTTCATTTCAGGAGGACCCGGTGGCCCAGGAGGCTTTGGAGGTGGTGCCGGGGGTGGGGCAGGTGGAGCTGGTGGATACGGAGGTGGGGCAGGTCGTGGCGGAGCGCCAGG